>JADGJL010000978.1:0-11388 GCA_027600665.1 Irineochytrium annulatum
CCCCCAGGCAAGAAGGACTTTGAGGAGGCCGTCGAGGCCAAGATCCACCGCATCCGGATTACCCTGACGTCTCGCAACGTCCAGAACCTCGAGAAGGTCTGCAATGAGCTCATCACGCGCTCCAAGGACAAGCAGCTCAAGGTCAAAGGCCCCGTCAGGCTTCCGACCAAGGTCCTGAGGATCACGACCCGCAAGACCCCTTGCGGTGAGGGTTCCAAGACCTGGGACAGGTTCGAGATGCGCATCCACAAGCGCCTGATCGACCTGCACTCCCCGTCCGAGATCGTTAAGCAGATTGTGAGTTTATGTGTCGTTAAATTGTATAATGAGTTGTTGTGTGATGTTAATCTTTCCTTTTTTCTATCTTTCAGACTAGCATCTCGATCGAGCCCGGAGTCGAGGTCGAGGTCACGATCCAGCAGTAGATTAATTTACATGAGAGGATCTTTTGCCTTCAATAAATTGCGATCATTGGCTCACTACATCTTTTGCTGGATCTCGTTCGTTTGAACATCCACTCCAAGATCTTCCCTCCATGCTTGCCAGGGCATATGTTAAAGAAGTTCACACGGCCACATGTAAGGCAAAGAGCACACCCATGATCAAGGACGTTGCCCAGTTTGACGCAATCAGGGAAAACGAGAAATCCTCGATTCCATATTCCCTTATCGCTCCGCCATTGGCGCCCTCATGTTTGCCGCGACGACGACGCGGTTGAAGATTTCGTTGCCGTCAGGATTCTCGCGCGTCACTGTGAGAAGCCCACCATGCGACATTGGACGGGATTACTCGTGTATTCCGATACCTGAATGGTATAATGGATTGTGGGATTCCATCTCCACGTAAAGGGAATTTGGAGCTCCACGCGTTTGTGGATGCTAGTTTCAACGATACCTGCTATGGGAACCCCACCGTTTTGCTCAACACCACCACAGCGGCACCAACGAACGCGTCCACGTGCGTTCCGCTTCTGCCCGCCGGCTCGCCGTGCCTAGATGTGGCGCAATGCGAAAAGCCCTCATCATCGTCGATCGCCAACGTGTACACGTACGCGGTATGCACCTATACGTCGCGGCAGTGCGGCTTCTATTCGTATGTGGACAACTCGGAGGAGTCTGAAGCGGAGTGCTATCGCAACCCGCAGAGGACGGGCTGGGCCTTTTTCGGGTCATTCACGGCGTTCCCGTGGTTCTGCTGCTCGTGCGCGTGGAGGGCGAAAAGTTGCCTTGCGGCGCTGATAACGGCTCGGCCGCCGCGAACCTACTCAGCGAGATCGTGTTCGTCCGGATCGTGAGCCCCGCGACCTCGCCGTTGGCGTCCGTCTCGAAGTTGCCAAAGTCGCCGTTGTGGATCTCGTGCCTGTCGTGCATGGAGGGGCACCCGTGCGTCCTGTTCCGCGGGTTGAAGTGGGGTCCCGCGGCCTCGCCCTTGACGCGATCCCGAGACGTCGCCGAAGTTGTGGAGGTGGATGCCGTGCGTGGTCTTCGGCGCGAGGCCGCGGAGGGTGAGGGTGATCTCGACGGGGGAGTAAGGGTCGGCCTGGATGAAGACGGCCTGGCCGGCGGCGGTAGAGTCCTTGGTAGGCAGGAGGACGGCGATGGCGTGGACGGGCTTCCGGGAGTCCGCGAGGGCGCCGGTGCGGTCTTTGGGGACGGCCGGGATGGTGGTGGCGTTGCGGAAGCCGATGACGCCCTGGGCGATGCGGCCGCCGGAGTTGCCCGTCGGCTGGGTCACGCAGTCGTCCGCGGCGGCGTGGAGGATGATGCCGCGGCCGATGGCCGCGACCACGGAAGAGCGGAACATCAGGTCGACTCCGGTCATCTCGCGCTCGAAGACCATGTGCGCATGGCCGGTGTCGTCCGCGACGATGTTGCCGAGGTCGCCGGCGTGGGTGTCGCGGGTGCGGACGCCGTTGAGACCGGGGCACGCGTGGGTCTTGTTCAAGGGATTGAAGTGCGCACCCATGCGGGTACCGGCCACGAGGTCGGAGATGTCGCCGAATTCATGGACGTGGATGCCGTGGGTCGACATGGGGGCAAGACCTTTGGCGTCCACGGTAACGGTGACAGCGGTGCCGCGCTGCTCAATGAGGACAGTCGCAGTGGCGGTGTTGTTGCCTGTCGGGGTCAGGTACGCGATGGCGGAGATGATTTGGTCGGGCTTGAGTTCGGAGTACTTGTTCCATCGCACAAGGTGACGCGTTGGCAAAGGCGGCAAGGAGGCCGATGGTGGACGCGAAGGCTGCGATGGATTTCATTTTGGTTCGTTTGTTAGGTGGAGGTGATCGAGATAGTTGCTGTAATGTAGGGCTTCCAGGCGCCGGCCGCGCTCTTTAAGGCCGCATCTTTGCGCAGCCCGGGGCCGAGTATCAAGGTGGACTGGGCGGTCCCCCGCTTGCCCGCTTGTCGCCTCCTTCCGTCGATGTTGTCGCGAGCCAGGGAATGGGGCACTGCAGATCGGCGCAGAAGGATGTTGGGGGCGTGCATTCACGAAAAATTGACTGAAGGGCTGCTTACCACTGGATGGACGCTGGCTCCTTCTTTGTTCAACCCCAGTGATCGCGTTGGCATCGACCCAATTTGTCGTAACATTCGGCGGTATATTAACACCAGCAATAAGTATATTGAACGCAGCCTTGAGCGGCCCAAGAAAGCATCTGGCGCCCTACATGTCCGCGCAAACGGTCGGAGCCAGACGGGCTACGTGATCCGGACCAACAATACACCCATTGCGTGGCGCTGTCCGCAGCAGAAGATTAGCAGATTATCCTCATTCGACTCTGAGATCATCGCTTCCTGTGCTTGCCACACAAGATGTCATGGGCATGTTTTATCTTGCGGACGAGTTACGCATTCCAATCGCCCGTCCTGTGCCCACATATGAGGATATACAGGCTCTGCGCATGTTTGTCGCAACGCGCACACAAACCAGCCCAAATCGTCATGTTAATCTAAAGTTCTTCTCTTATGCGACATGCACGCAACATTAACTTTGCGAGCAGCAACAACAATGACCAACCGGCTGATCTTCTCACCAAGCCCTTGGAATAGAAAGACTTTAAGCAGATGCGCGATCGCGCGGGACCCCGGTCCGGATCTGCACTTATGTTTGACGCGTAAGAAAAGCTATGGGCACGTCATCAGTGGGGAAGAGTTACAATGATGAGTCACGCTGAGACGTAACTTCCCCAACGCTTCCGAGACGGCGGCACGGAAGAGTAGGGTACATTGTTATTAGCACTTGTGACCTGTTGACGCCGACGCGTCAGCCCACGTCTCATAGTCTCCATAACAGTAGAACCTGTACATAACAAATAGCTAGAATTTAGGAGTGAACTATGGCTCAATGTGGTCGGTCCACAGCATAGCTGCTAAACCTCTTGATCTCCGCCGATGCGGAGTAACGTAGACAACCCCTCGAGGGGAAGCAGAGGCTCTGGCACTACCTAATATATAGTGTTCATCCTATATAAGTCCGTGCGGTGATACGGCATAACCCTGGCCCAGTGGGTAACACCGCTGGTAACTTTCTAACAGAATCTTCAGATATGTTTCTTGACTGGTCGGAAATTGGCGCCAGCGACTCCAAAGCGGGGTTGGGGTTTGGCGCTTTGTTGATTGTGTGTAGTAAAGCTAGACTGTGGTAATGTTGCGGCCCTTGCGGTAGTTCACTTGGGTTATGGGGCAATCATAATAGCATTGTATCTACTGCATTAAATGCATATGCCTCTATTTGATCTTAAATTCTTTTACCATTTCCCCGCTGGCGATGGTTGCGTGGTTTATGATTCTTGATATCGGTCAAGTACTAATCCTCTTTCTAACCTTTAATATCCTCACAGCTTGGTTGTGTTGCCTTTTTTGTCTGAGTTGTTTGGGGCAATGTTGGTATGCATGGAGAGAGGACAAGAGAGGGGAAATAAATGGGGGGGGGGGCAATGCTCACCCCAGGGCATTTTTTGAACAAACCTTTGGTGTCCAATTACCAAACCTGCCCGTTGAGTGTGTCTGCATTCGTTTAACGTGTGAAACAAGTATTTTCCGCGTTTTATCGTGCGATTTCCCGCTGGCACAAACAAGCTCGACACAGCTGCGAAACGCTCAGTCAACATGCACACAAGCCTTGACGCTGGACCCTTCGCCGCGGTCGCGGTGAACACGACCAGGGGGCCCGCGAATGACCAGCAGCGTTTCTATCAAGGAACTAAGCGGCGGCACAGCGCGAAACCCCTTCGGCACATTTCATATAAAGACCTGGGCTGACCCCGAGACTGGAAAAAAAGTTACGCGGGGGCTACGACACACTCTTTCATCAGTTCCACGTCACCGAGCATCAATAGCCTGACATCCGCCATCGTCGTTCATCCATCATCGCCCCAACATTCCTTCTCGCCGTTCTCCCTTAGTCTCCCATCATCGACTTACACCTGCACCTGCAGCTGCAATGGGCCTCCACTCCACCACGACGTCGGCCGCCTTCTCCACAGCACCCGCCACATCGCCGTCAACAATGCTCCACCCGCTCGCGAAGCGCCCGTCGTCCCCTCCCATGTACGCCTTCCCCCCCGGCCTGAACCAGCACCACCACAACCTCGCGCTCCTCCTTCGCGCCGCGACCACCATCGCGAGGGAGCGGGACCTCGACCTCCGTTCCCTTGCCCTTGATGCCCAAGCTCCAACACCCCTTCCCTCAGCAGCACCCCTCCCGCCGCGCAGCACGTCCCCATCCCTCTCCTGCTCCTCCTTCGGTGATTGCTCATCCGACGCCTCATCCGTCACGTCGCTCTCGACCCTCCGATCCACGCTCCGCTCATCGTCGCCGCGCTCCCACCGCCCGCGCACGCGCGTCAGGTTCTTCGACATCGTGCATATCGGATCAACCCACAGCAGCGCGGACTACGATCGTAGCCCGTTGCCGCAGCCGGTCGGGAGCGGTCGGATGACGCATGCAGAGTGGAAGGTGCTGGAGGCGTACAGGAGGGGGTTGCCCGTTGGCGTGAGGGTGGATGAGTCGTTTGGCGATGATGATGTCATGGAGTATGACGGGGAGAGCATGGGGCAGAGGTTGCAGAGACGGGCGGGGAGGTGCGCGCGGGAGAGCTCGGGGGTTAGGATGGCGGAGGATGGGTGGGCTTTTCAATGCTGGTGGTAGAGATTTAGAGCAGAGAGTGTTGGGACGGAGGAAGAGAGACATTATGGAGTCAGTCACCCTTTGTAAAACCTTTCGATGCTATTGCCCTTCTTTCGCTCTCGATCCCCTTCCTTTCTTCTTTTTGTCCGTCGGTCCTTCGGTGTTTCCCCTGTGTCGTTATAACACCTGTCAATCCCTGTCGCTCGCGACTCCTTACTTTATCGTACATCCATCATCATCATCATCTACGCTTATTACACTACCTACAACCTATTTATCATTTTAGATATCTGACATTAGAAACCCTTTCAACTGCTGACGTTTATAATCGTACATTATTTCCTTTGCTCCTTTTATTCCTTTAATTACCTTCTGAATTGGCTGCTGTAAGCTTTTGACCTTTTTTACCATACAAATTTCTTTGGCACCTCGACTTTAACTAAATACGATTCTTTTACGCCTTACCTTTGATTTATCTGGCCCGTTTTCTACCTCAGCGACTCTATTGTTCTCGTGGTTCGTCTAAACTCTGTTCCTCCTTCGTGTAGCTCTGTCTTTTAAAACTCAATCTATCGACGCAGGTTGTCGTCACCTATTTATTATTTCCTTCGTCTTTTTTTCCTTCTATTTCCTCTCTTCCCCGCCAAGTCACGTTCAGCTTAAGTTTCTGATGATAATACAAAGTATTCCACACAAGCCTGCATGATTGCTTAGCCCGCCTTACAGGAGTGAGGATACGATCGCACTCGGGCTTGGATTTAGTGGAAGGGAAAAAGACATCACGCCATTGCCATTTTATTCAAGCAGCATGTCTGTATCGTCTTATATAAAAGATCACGATAGTGGGCAGGGCAGTGCGAAGCTTGAGCGAGGATGGACGCGTTGTCCAACTCGACCACTCCAGGGACACCAGCGGCGTCGTCCATCCCGGGTGCCGACCCGTCGACTCCACCGTCGTCATCCACGCCCACATCAACGACCATCCCGCCATCTTCGACGCCTCTCGTCATTGTCCCGACCTCCCAGACGCCAGCATCGAGTCCGACAGCGACTGTCTCCATTCCGACCGTTACCATCACTCTCAACCCGGCGCCGGCGAGCGCGTCCTCGACCGCAGTCTCCCTTGTCAATCCCGCGCCACCATCCCCATCCATCCCCATTCCCGTCGACCAGGGCGCGCCATCCAGCGTAAGCACGTCCCTTCCACTCTATTACTAACGCATTTCTTACCAAGACACCCATCACCCTCTTCATAACCCAAATCAACAACCTCACCCTCCCATCGCCCGCATTCATCCCGCCTTCCCCAACATCTCCCAACTCCGCAACACCTTCTTCCTCCTCCGTCGATGCCGGCACAACGTCAGCTCCGATGATCCCCCTCGTCGCCACCATAACCCTCTCCCTCGTCGCCCTCTTGATCGTCGTAGCACTCACGGGATACTGCCTCGCCTCGCGCGCGCGTCGGCGCCGCGAAGCCCTTAAACCGTCCTTTGACCTTAAACCGGTCTATAACTCGGTCGATACCAACATCAATATCACACGTCCAAGATCGGACGTGCTGTCGCTCCACAGGACTTCGGCGCGTGAGTCGTTGCTGCGGACGGGACCGCACGCGCCGCTTGACGGCGTCAGCGTGCTTTCGGAGCCTTCGTCGCCTACCAGCGATTCCACGCTTCGCAGGCCGCTGTCGGACCATTCCCTTACGCGGCCATTGACCCATCACTATTCGCATCACTCGCTCGCGCAAGATCATTGCCAACAATCGCTCCCGCGTCCGTTATCAAATCACTCCCTGACGCGGCCCGCGATGTCCGCCACGTTGCCCGCCCCGGCTGTCTTCCAAACCGTTAACCGGCATCATCTGAGCTTACCACCACTGAATGCCAGCGTGGATCATCTGAGACTTCCGCTGTCCCCGCATCACACCCCTGTTGAGGGCGACGTGATGCAACAGAGGCATTACAGCGCGCAGTACGGGCCATACTGGTGGTCGTGGCCCCCTGTGCCGAGTTCGCCAATGTCACCCGTGGCGCAAGGGGAACAGCGAGGGCAAGAGGAGGATGAGGCTGACAGGGCGGCGGCGGAAGCGCATTACTGGCAGTATTTCGCGGGGTGGGCGCCTTGGCTAGTACAGGGGCAGCACGGGCAGCAGCGTGAGGAGGTGGAACAACTGGGGATGTGCCAAGGGCAGGGACAGAAGGAGCAGGCGTTCGCTGTCGCCAATGCGAGCGCACCGGCGATGGGAGAGAGTGCAGCATGGGACAAGTTCTATCAGTAGCGCGCGGTCATTGTGAGCCCCCTCATCCGCTTAACGCCTACAATCCTGACTTTGTGATGCTTACCACTGCCACTTCATATCCTAGACGTTATCTATTTATATACAAGTTACCTCCGTGCCTCTCCGTGCCTCTCCGTAGCCGTACATATATTCTCTTTCATCTAAGCCTCTGAACACTGAGTTTTATTATTCTAAGCCGTTATTTATTGATTTTTTTTGCCTTTTTTTTTTTTATGGGTACCCCATCCGATGCTTGTTGCAACCGAGCTAGACGAAAATCTCATAAACAAAATACGAATGATGACTTTGAATGCAAGTGGCAACGCATTTATTGAGATAATGTTAGGTGCCGTTCTTTGTTTACTTCCTGGTTCTTGGGCCTCCTCGACGGTGTGTGGAAGCCATGGCGAGGCACCTCTGTCACCACTGGGCAGTCGCCGCGACGTTGGGTCGGAGCTCGCAGAGGCCGGGCGATGAGACTGTATCTTCACCGACCAAAGCACGTTTTGTATCGGCCGTAAACTGGGCTTTCAATTCTAGCATCGGTCGCGTGGATGCGACCTGAAACTGTGACTCGGGCGCGGCTGCGTCGGCTTTCCTTCACTACCGGTAGAGACACTACCACTGCAGGCTCCGAGAGCGATTAGGGACTCATCCGGCAGCCCATGCCCCCAAAGGGCGTCCTTAGGAAGCGCGGGGATGCCCCCACCAGGCCCGCAACATCCTCGGCGACGTCGGCCTCGTCCTTGGCCAACCACCTCACCAGCCCCTCCAACACCCTCGAGCGACCGTCGCCCACGCCAGAGGTCAGTGAACTTGCCGAAATACATCAAGACGCACCAAGGAGTGCCCCGGCTCTCGAGAAGAAGAGTGGAAGCCGGAATCCGCCAGCTGTTGACACGGGAGGACGGGCGAGCGCGGTCGACCTTCCCTCATCTCCGTCGTCGGCCAGTAGGGTCACCAAGGAGAAGAACTACAACTTCAACTGGGTCGTCGCTTTCGCTGCGAGTCTGGGTGGGACGCTGTTCGGCTACGAAATTGGGATTATCGAGTGCGTATTGAAAAATGAGATGTAGAGCTTTGTTGCAATCTCCATAAGCGACTTGTGTGCTGACGTTAACGTTTTCGCAACGCACAGCCAGATCCTCATCATGGACGACTTCAAGCTCACCTTCGGCCTTGGCGTTCTCAACACGTCGGCCATCGACTCATCGGACCCATACTGGATCGTCGAAACGCCCCGCTTCCGTGTCTACCAGAGCCTCATCACGTCATCCTTCCTGTTCGGTTGCGTCCTCGGCGCTGGCGTCGTCTCCGTTCTTGCCGACAGGATCGGTAGAAAGCTCTCAATTTTAATCGGTGGCTTCAGCTTCACAGTAGGAGGGGTAAGAAGGCCTTCTGAAGAGGCATCCGTATCTCTAACACGCGGGTTCATTAACGTAGGCCGGACAAACTTTCTCCTCTATCCTCCCCGTCCTTGTGTCGTTCCGTATCATGTCGGGCATCTCAATCGGCATCTTGTCCATGTCGGTACCGCTGTATATCTCCGAGTCGGCGCCAAGGGAGATTCGTGGGAAGCTGACGACCATATACCAGCTCATGATCACTTTTGGGGTAATTAATAGTATTTTTTTTTGTTTACACACAGCTCGACGGCGCATCTTCAACCCCTTACACTTTTTCTTCCGCGTTTTCCGCAGATCTTTGTCGCCTCCTGCGTAAACGGAATCATTCTCTTAGTCTTCGGGAAGCACTCCTTATCTCCCGACGAATGGCGGACAGCATTCGGAATGCAAATGATCCCCGGAACGCTCCTCTTCTTCATCATGCTCGCGATGCCCCGAAGTCCGCGTTGGCTCGCCGAGAAGGGCTACCACGACGAGGGACTCCGCACTATCGCGCGCCTTCGCGGCCTTCCTTTAGATTCCCGCCGCGTCGAGGTCGAGTACGGCCAGATCCGCGCGGGTGTCGAGTTTGAACGGCAAATCGGCACGGCGTCCTGGTCCGAGCTGTTTCGTCTTGGCGTGCGGCGGAGGTTGATGCTGGGGATTTGCAACCAGTTCTGGCAGCAGTGGACAGGTATGGAGCCCCAGGACGTTTCGATGGCCGATCCGCACTTTTTCCAAAAGTGTTAGCATTAACATCGCATTAGGTATCAACTTCTTCCTCTACTACGCCGCCCAGCTCTTCGCCATCATCCTCGTGACGGAAGACCCGACCGTGACGCAGATCATCTTCGTGATCGTAAACGCCTTCATCAACATGGTCTCGACCATCCCGGGGATGTGGGGGGTTGAACGATACGGCAGAAGGCCCTTGCTGATCTGGGGCGGCATTGCAATGACGATCTCGCATTTGGTCGTGTTCGGTTTCGCGTCGGCTTCAGAGGCGTACAACAACAGAGGCTGTGCGTGGGTCGCCGTGTTCGGGATCCTGTGCTTCACGGCCACGTTCGCGTACTCTTGGGGACCTGTTGTGTGGACGTATCAGAGCGAGATTTTCCCGCTGAGAATTCGAGCGAAAGGGACGGGCTTGTCGACAATGTCCAACTGGATTTGGAATGCCGTTATTGCGTTCATTGCCCCAATTTTACTACCAATATTCAAGATCTATTTCTACCTCGTAAGTATTCGCAATGTCGTCTATCTTTCAACCTCCTTGCTGTTAACAGCGCTATTTATGCTGACCGATTTTCAGTTCTTCGCCTGCGTATGCCTCATGATGACATTCTACACAATCAAGTTCATCCCCGAGACCCGCGGCCGGTCCCTCGAAGAAATGGACGAGGTCTTTGGCGACAACATGGCCGTCATCTCGACGGGCGACTGGGATTGGCGCTACGAACACCGACGCCGGCTCCGCCGCCGCAATGGTGCGGGGGGCGTATATACCGGCGCCGGGAGTGAACTCGAGCTGTCGAGCAGGAGCAGCATCAGCAGCAGGACCGTCGATGGGAGCATCGCGAAGGGGTCGTTAAAGAAAGGGCGGGAGGGCTCGTGGGACGCTAGAATGGCGGCTGGGACGCCATTGCCGGCGAGGCGTCCGAGCGGGGACGTTGAGGCCGGCGTTGTGGACGACGACGACGAGACGGACGAGGACGAGGATCATGAAGGGGAGGAGGAGGCGGATGAGGAGGGAAATGGGGAGTACGGAGGTAAAGAGGAGAGGGACATTACGGACCGGGAATGGGTTCAGCACTGACACAAGCTATCATGTATTTACGTCATACTTCTTCCAGGTTGTTATAACGGTTGACTAGATCCGCCTTTACTTTTTCTCTTTTTCGCGACGGAGATTATAGCCCGCGGTTGCGGTCCCATCTGTCGGAGTAATTGCATAATTTTGTTAATACTAAGGACTTAAGTTTTGTTCCTCAAAACCTTCGGTAGAACCGTTGCTTTAATTTAGAGCTACGGTTTACGGTTGAGATATTTCTGGACCACGAGTATCCAGATATCAGTTGATGACGGTAAACGATAATCACTCTTTGTTAAACGATATTTAGTCGAACTACCCAATAATGTATGAAAGATACATAAAAAATCTGCTAGTGATAAACATACAGTGGGACAAAAATAAGTCCAACATCTCTAAATCCAAAGGAAGGCATTTACATGCTATAAACACCAATTGCAAGACGAGAGGGACAGTTATAGAGGAGAAATATCTGCGAAGGCAAAGGGAGAGAGAAATGGGTGGGCAAAGTATTTCTGACTTAGATAAAATGTTGTCGCGTAGGCTATGCAAAGAGAACCTAATGTCACTGGTTACACATGACCGTCCTTACGCCCCCCACAAAAAAAAAATGAAAATCTCCAGATGCAAGATAAAGAGAAACGCTGCCTCGCTCTCCCTCGAAAAGGCAAAAGAACAGAAAACGTGTTCAATAATAAACCTCAAACTCCGGGGTCCGCACCACATCCCAAACTTTCTCATCCGTGTCATCCGCCCCACCCACAACAGTCTCCCCCTTCTCC
>JADGJL010000979.1:0-11382 GCA_027600665.1 Irineochytrium annulatum
GCCCACCACCTCGTCGCCTCGTCGCGCCATCACGACGGCGGACCGGTGGCCTCGCTGGCTTTGGGTGGGATTTTAGCTTTTGACTTTGGGACTGCGGTTGTTTGCAGTGATGGGCGCGCATGGAGTGGATTTCAGGTCGCGGTTCACTTTGTTTTTTGTTTCGTGGTCGTCGAGTATTTTGAAGTCTCTCAAGTATCCCTGCAATGCTGGAGATGCTGGAGGTCGATCTTGTTCGTCCTGGAAGGGCGGCGGTTCAAGGACGATGTGTGAGGTTCCAAAAATTCACAGTACAATAATTAAGTCTTTTTTTGGACTTCGCGATAAAGCCATACAAGCAACCATCGCTGAGCACCTGCTGGTTGATGCGCAATCAACCTTCTTCTCCTATCAGTTAAACTATGCAACAAGCTAGTTGAAATGCGCTTTCAAAGTCACGCGTTACTATATTTATAGAAGAAGCTCGTTGCATCGTAATGTTCATGCAGAAACGAAGCGGTACTGAAAGCACGGTACTGAAAGGCTGTAGAAAGTACGCGCGGAATAGAATGTAGAAATATATGAGGCCTTGTGGTCGTCACTTCCATCTACGCAACCACCTTCGCGGACAGGACGAGGTCACCGACCTCAATGAGGTCAATGACATCCAACCCGGACACAACCTGACCAAACACGGTGTACTAAAGGAAATAGGTCAGCATACGGGAAAAAGAAATAGGCATCTACACAGACCTGTCCATCAAGGTGCGGGATAGGCACATGCGCGATAAACACCTGACACCCACCACTAGCGAACGAAGCGCTCCTCGGCATCCCGACGGCGCCCCTGGTGAACAACCTCCCGTTGATCTCCGCCCTCAACGTGAACCCGTCATCGCCGTATCCGTTCCCATCCGGGTCCAAGCCCTGGATGACAAAGTTGTCGACGACCCTGTGCCACGTGAGCCCATCGTACACCCCGGACCTCACGACGCCCAGGAAGCTCGCCACGTGGATGGGGGCGTCGTCCGCGTACAGCTCGATCACCATGTCGCCCTTCGTGGTGTGCAGCGCGACGCGCGCGGTGCTGGTGCCGGCGGCGGCGACGACGTTCTCGCGGTAGGGGGAGAGCTCGAGCGGGGTCGCGGGGCTGGAGGGGAGGGAGGTGACGTTGCGGGAGGTGAGGGCGGCGCGGGCGTCGTTCGTGACCTGGGTGTAGGGGTCCGAGAGGTCGGCCGTGAGGGCGGCGGTGGAGGCGTCGGCGTCGGGCGAGGCGGCAATGAGGTCGACGAGCTGTTGGCGAATATCCTTGAACTTGCGGGGGTTGGGTTCAAAGGAATTGAGGTAAGCCTGCTGAATGTAGGAGACAGGTTGAGGGGTGGGCAGGGCCGTCAGGGCGTCGACGGCCGAGGAACGGAGATAGATCGTTGGGGCCGACAGGTAGGCGGAGATGGAGGAGAGTATCCAGTCGTTCGCGTATGGCGCCTACAAAATCAAAAATATCATCGATTAGAATAGTGACAATACTACCGAGAAGGAGTCTGTTGCCGCACCCCAGCGAAAGCCTCAAAGACCGAGTAGACGACAATCGGGCTCGAGTCAGCCGCGCCGATCTGGAAGATCGGGTCGGCGAGGGACGAAGGAAGTTTCCCCGCAGCTAAGCAAGAACCAACGTTAGCACCCAGCACAACTTATTTTTTTTGGTTTTAGTACCACTGACCTGTCGCGGCCGCACCCCGAACATACGGCGACGGGTCCGACTTGATAGCGGTCGTCAACACGCCCACAGAGTCGTTCCCGAACGCGGCCTGGTATCCCATCAGCGCCGAGCTCCTGACGGTCGGGCTCGCGTCCGCAATGAGCCTGCCCCACAGGTCGGCAGGCGCCGTCGCGGGGAGACCGGCGGCGAGCACGGACCTAACGTGGAACGACTTGTCCGCCGCCACGGTCGTGAGGACGTTGCCCGCCAGGATCGCGGGCTGGCGAGCGATGGTGACCGTCAAGGCGGCAACGCGGACGTGCTGGGAAGGGTCCGCGAGGAGGGATTGGAGGAGGGCAGGGTTCTTGCCGGTGTAGCGGGTGGAGACGACCGGGTAGCGCACAAACTCGTCAGAATCTGTGCGTCGAGATGCAGTTCAGACCCGCAGAAGTATGCTGACAGGAAACATACCTTTGAGCAGAGTCTGCGCCAGGCTAGTAAGCCGATCGTCCGAAATAACCCTGACGGCAAAGGCCAACGAGCGCCGGACCGTGAGCGTGTCGTTAACGAGGCTGTACGATAAAAAAAGGTTAGGCCAGAAGCTCAGCAAGGAAAAAAAAAAAAAAACAGAGGTTGACCTTCACTTGAGCGAGTAGTTTCTGCTCGATCTATTAATAATTTACTGTCTTCGGCAATCCCAAATGCTCTTGTTCTAGTAGGACCACACCTCTAAGATGTATGAGACCGTTGGATGAATGCATATGGTCTGTTTGGCAACGTTAGAAAGAAGCGAACAGGTGGCAGTGCAACGAAACGTACTTGTGCTATCCAAAACACCCCACTCCTCACTATTATTGCAACCTCTCTTGAGCATACGCCGTTGGGGCCGATAGGTTGATTTGATTGACATTTCAACTCGTACTCGTTGTAGCTCAGCATGAAGTAAATCGTTGCCATTGCGCCGAAAAGTATCGTAACGGTGAGGTACTGGATCGACAAATCAGCACCATGCAATACAAATGAATTAAGGAATTAGCAGTACCACTAGCAAGACCCTCTCCGAGACGCCGCTACCCTTTCTCCGGCTCATGCTGACGAGCAGAGCGACAGATGCGGGGAGCTGCAGTAGGAACGACCAAGTGATGTCGTATGGGTCGTAGATGTTGGCGGAGGTGGTGATGAAGCGGTGGGCAATCAGCACCAGCACAGTAATCGTCTGGAAGACCCCCGAACAGCGCAGGATCACCTCGGTCGTCGATGTCATCCTGCAAACAATCAGTCGGCTGGCCGGCGGGCCAGAATGTCTCACATCTTGGCGTTCTTCAATTAGAACCCCTCGGGGCCTGCTGTTGAGGGCGAGCTCAAGCCGTTGTCAATCTTGCGATATATTTGAAAAAACGCACGGCGCGATGCATCGGGTTCTGCGAGGCCTCGCCAACGCCGGAAGACCCGCATCCCCGGCTGTAAGGCTCCAGCGGTTCAGCACGTCGCGGTCTGTTAGGGCGCAGGTTGAGGTTTTCATTGATGGGAGACCGATCAAGGTACATATATCAAATTGCAGGGAATTGGGCCGCGTACGATGAAAGCAACCGATCCCAGTGCACTTAACTGTGCACATCCTAATATTGCATTCCATTGGATTAGGTTGAGCAAGGCTCGGCCGTCATCCAGGCCTGCGAGCAAGCCGGCGTCGATATACCGCGATTTTGCTACCACGAGCGGCTCGCGATCGCGGGCAACTGCCGCATGTGTCTGGTCGAGGTCGAGAAGACGCCGAAGCCCGTCGCCTCCTGCGCCATGCCCGTCATGCCCGGCATGAAGATCAAGACCAACACGCCGATGGTGAAGAAGGCAAGGGAGGGCGTCATGGAGTTTCTCCTCGCAAACCACCCCCTCGACTGCCCCATCTGCGACCAGGGCGGCGAGTGTGATCTTCAGGACCAGTCCGTGCGCTACGGGTCTGATAGGAGTAGGTTCTCCGAGCCTGCTGGAAAGCGTGCGGTTGAGGACAAGGACCTGGGGCCTTTGGTGAAGACGGTAATGACGCGGTGCATCCATTGCACCCGGTGCGTCCGGTTCGCGAACGAGGTCGCCGGCGCGGTCGAGCTCGGGACATCGGGTAGAGGCAACGACATGCAGATTGGGACGTACGTTGAGAAGACCATGAATTCGGAGATGTCCGGAAATGTCATCGATCTCTGCCCCGTCGGCGCGTTGACCTCAAAGCCCTACGCCTTTTCGTCGCGTCCCTGGGAGCTGAAGAGGACGGAGTCCATCGATGTGCTCGACGCCGTTGGCAGCAACATTCGGATCGATTCCCGCGGTCTCGAGGTAATGCGCATCGTGCCCCGCTTGAACGACGATATCAACGCCGAGTGGATCTCCGACAAGACCCGGTTCGCCTATGACGGCTTAAAGCGGCAACGGTTGACGAAGCCGCTCGTTCGCGGGCCGGACGGGTTCTACCCGGTGAGCTGGGAGGAGGCTCTGGTGACGATTGCGAAGAACTTGAAAGGCGTTAAGGGGGAGGAGATGGTGGGTGTGGCTGGCGCCTTGGCGGACGCGGAGAGCATGGTGGCGTTGAAGGACTTTATGAACCATCTTGGTTCTGAAAATCTCAGGCTGGATGGGAAGAACCTTGACAAGTTGCCGATTGAGGTCGGCGACTTCAGGTCCAAGTATGTCGTTAACTCAACCCTGAACGGCATTGAGGCTGCGGACGCGATCCTGCTCGTCGGAACCAACCCTCGTCACGAAGCCCCTATTCTGAACACCCGCATTCGGAAGGCGTACTTGAACTCCGACGTCGAGATTGGCGTCGTTGGCCCCTCCCCGAACCTTAACTACGACTTCACACACTTTGGTGAGGGGATTGAAGGACTTGCGAAATTGTCGGATACCTCGAACGCATTCGTGAAGAAGCTGACGTCCGCGAAGCGGCCGCTTATCCTGGTCGGCAGCGGAGTGCTGCAGAGGGATGACGCAGCGCAGGTACTTGGGTCGGTAGCTGGTCTCGTCCAGAAGCTTAAGGGCAGTGCTGAAAAGGGTTGGGAGATTTACAACTTGCTTCACAGGGTAAGCTGTGACCCGTTTTTGCTAAACAGCACATTCTTACCGAATAAATAGGCTGCTAGCTGGACCGCTGCTCTTGACATCGGCTACACGTCTGCTATTAAAATCACGAAGCCTAAATTCCTGTACCTTCTCAACGCGGATGAAATCGCGCCAGCCGATATTCCCAAGGATGCTTTTGTTGTCTACCAGGGCCACCACGGAGATCATGGCGCGTACTTTGCCGACGTCGTTCTTCCGGGATCTGCGTACACGGAGAAGTCCGCCACCTACGTGAACACTGAGGGCCGTGCACAAGTTACCCGCGCCGCCGTCGCGCCGCCATCCGGCGCTCGGGAGGACTGGAAGATAATTCGGGCCGTCGCTGAGGTTTCCGGCGTCATGCTACCTTACGACGACGTGTATGAGATTCGCCGCAGGATGGGCGACGTATCCCCGACTCTGGTCTCCTACGATGCGATTGAGACCGGCAGCTTTGCAGACATCGCGATACAGGAGCTGAAGGGTAAGGGTAGTGCCAGCAGCTCTTCAGCCTTCGACCTCCCGATCAAGGACTTTTACATGACGGACCCCATTTCCCGAGCGTCATCGACAATGGCGAAGTGCTCACAGGTGAGGTTGTATCAAATTAACCTGCAACTAACTGTGTGCTGAACTAGGCGTACACGCACGGCAAAAAGCTTGTAGATTTCCCCGCTAAGATTGCGGTGTAATGCCATCTCTCGTATTGTGCTCTTTTAAATTGAATAAACGTCGATATCACAGCTGAACGATGCAGTATGCAAGGATTTCCAATGTATACACTGATTTTCGGACAACAGAGTCCACCACGCATCAAGTCCTCAGAGCCTGTCCCCTTCCACGTTCTCCTACTCGACGACCTTCTCGACGACAGGGTCGGATGTACTGGGATGTCGAAGAGTTCCTCGCCGAATCTCAGGTTTGGTCCGGTCCTTTCGTGATGGCGGACGCTACGCTTAACTAACAGTCGCCCATAGAAAATCCCTTGCTTCTTCGTTGTAGTTCGTTTTTAAGCTTCTCAGCTCATCTGAGCTTAAGTTTATGATAGGATGTCCCCAAGTACGGGTTTCTGGAGGGAGAAAATGAAGAAACGGTGTGTTCTTACTGAGTTAAGCATCCTAACTGACGATCACGGCAGCTCAAGAAGAACCTGCGAATGGAGCTTCCGTTCTGGCTGGTTGAGAAACTTGCGTTGATGTGCGATGCAGCTTTCTTCTTTCACTCTATATATTTATCCATGTTCGCAGGAATATAGTAGAGATTGAAATACCGAAATGCTACCGGCCGCGGGTTAGGAACGACATCACCGCGTCTGCCATCTCCGTCAACATCTGCGACCTGTGCCCTTACTTCTTCCGCTATGGAGCAAAGATAGTCAACCTGTAGGTAACGTTGTTCTCTTTCTAGTTTATTGTCATTAACGGACACCCTGACAGCGTGGACGACCCGGACTTGGCTCAAGTGCTGGTTCTTGTAAGTGCTCCGTTGTCCATTTCGGTTTCTGTGGTGATAAACTTTCGGTTTTTTGGGAAGGCCTTCTCCTATCGTCTTAGCCACATTGCAACTCACATCTATTCCTCGACGTTTGTCGCGCCGGCGCGGGAAGACTTCCTAAGGACGATGGACGAGTCTGAGAAAGAGAGTGAGCATCTTTGGCGGCCTCACATTCAAACTAACGTAAACAATAGTGTACAAGATAGGATACGATAGTCTAATGGCACTCCGCCGCTGGGAAAAGAATCCATGCGATGGGCGACTTAAACCCGCAGTAATCCTTAGAACGCGGAGTTTGTAATGTAGTTAATTTCGATTTCGCATTCGGTATCAGTGTGCCTTGCCTTTAGACACGAGTGGCGGAGTTTGAGTTGCCGCGAACGAGTTGAACATAGCATCCATTCCCGCGACCACACTTCACCGCGATGGGCGAGATCCGTAGAACGTCAACCGTTACGTCCAGCATGACCAACATCGCCACTCCCTCCGGCGCTTCCTCCACCAAGACGTCACAGGATTCGCTCAACGCTGACAAGACGTGGGAGGTCACCCAAAAGCGAACGTTCACGGTACGGGCCACCTTTCTCCTTCAGCGATCATCCTGATCGCGAGATAATGACCTTGCCACCCTGCTCAGAATTGGGTGAACAACCATCTAAAATCGAAGGGCCATGGACCGACCTTTATGATGACGCCTGAGACGTTTGCGAGCGACCTTGCGTCCGGCGAGAGGCTCATCGTGCTCCTTGAGGCCATATCGGGGGAGAACGCCTCGTTGGGGAAGTACAACAAGAACCCAAGGATGAGGATTCAACGGGTTGAGAATGTCAACAAAGCTTTGGATTATATCAAAAAGCGTGGAGTCGGGCTTACTAACATCGGAGCCGAAGGTTCGTTTAGTTATTTTTTTTGGACATTCGTTCTTTGATTTTTACCCTTCCTCTGCAGACATCGTTGATGAAAACGTGAAGTTGCACCTCGGCTTGATTTGGTCGCTCATTCTGAGATTCGACATTAGTGAGATTAGCGAGGAGGGCTTGAGCGCGAAGGAGGGCCTACTGCTTTGGTGCCAGCGTCGAACAACACCATACGCTGCAGATTTTCATGTTAGCATCTTATTAAAGGAGCTCGCCTTAGGTACATTGAACTTATCGGCTTTGCAGATCAAGGACTTCCACACTTCGTGGACTGACGGGCTCGCTCTGTGCGGATTAATTCACCGCCACCGCCCGGATCTGCTCGACTACTATTCCCTCGACAAGTCGCAGCGTCGCGAGAACACGAAGCTGGCCATGGACATCGCCGAGTCGCAGCTGGGCATCCCGAAGCTGATGGAGGTGGAGGACCTCGTGGACATTATCAAGCCGGACGAGCGCTCCGTCATCACCTACATTTCGCAGTTCTACCACGCGTTTTCGGCCCTCGAGAAGGTCGGGGTCGCTGGGCGGAGGATCGGCCAGTTTGGGCAGATTCTTCTGGGCTCGTGGGAGATGCAGAACGACTACGAGAAACGGGTCGCGCACCTGTTGGCCAACATTCAGTCGATGCTCCGCACGTGGAGCTCGACAAACGCTGAAAACTACAAGGAGGCGCGCTCGCAGTTGACGGACCTGGAGAAGTACAAAATAACCGTTAAGCGGGAGTGGATTGTGTACGTTGGGTGATTTGGCCCCGAGAATAGCCGTTAACGGCAATGCAGGGAGAAGCGGGAGTTGGACTCACTGCTTAGCAATATTCTCACGAAGCTGAAGACGTATCATTTGGCGGCTTACGTGCCTCCGGAAGGCTCCAAGCCTGCGGTTTGTGCACAACGTTCCATTCAATCCTTGCTAATTGCCACCCAGGACGTAGCGGCTGCCTGGGAGTCGCTGGTTGCGGCGGAGGCTCAGCGAAAGCAGGATCTTTCCTCCCTGATTCGCCAGACGCGTGATAGGATGCGAAAGGAGTTTGCGGCGGTCGTGAACGGCTTGAACGACAAGTTAAAGGACATTTCTCACCAGCTGGCGAACATCGACGGCGAAAATGAATTGGAGTCTCAAGTGACGATTGTAAAGACTTTAATGTCGTCGTTGGATTCGCTTAAGCCTGGACTTACGGTGCTAAATGAGTCGATTTTTGGCATTTTTTAACGATGCGCTTAGGAAGCTGAATCGAAGAGCAATGCCTGCGCGGAGGCTAATATCACCGACAATCAATACACTATTCTCACCTTTGAGGATATATCCTTTGACTTTACGTAAGGATCTACTTTTTTTAATGATTTTGTTTGTATTTTGCACAATCCCTCATACACAGTTGTTTCAGCTTGTTGTCGCAAAGCGTTACGAAAAAGATCGCGTTCCTCGAGAATCAAATCATTGCTCGAAGCGTTTCGAACGTCACCGCCGCCCAGTTAGAGGAGTGGACGGAGACTTTTAAGCACTTCGACAAGGATAACGCGAACTGGTGAGTATCAAGACCCTTGAGGCCTTTACCCTTGCCTTGACCTTTAACTGCTGCTAGTTTGAGCGAGGATCAGTTCCGGGGAGCACTACAGGCGCTCGGAGTTGTCACGAATGATGCGGACTTCCAACGCACCTTCAAATCGTTGGCTACCGAGGGCCTCGTACACTTCCAGCCTTTCATGGAACATGTTAAGCAAAGCACGGAGGACCGCACGTAAGTCTAGGAGGTGCTACCCTGTGCATGCTTTACCTCATACTTCTTGTATTTATAAGGACGGCGGCTGACTGCGTCGCGGCGTTCCAAAACTTATCCGTCGACAAAGACTTTATTACCGAGGGCGATTTGATTCGTAAGTTATCGGTCTTTGTTTTCCTGTCTTTCCTACGCTGCCTTCTGCTGTGAATGTCCCTCTGATGTGTAAAAATAGGTGGGGGCGTGCCCATGGCAGTGGTTTCCTATTTTAAGCAGAGGATGCCGCTCTCCGGGGAGGGAATGGATTACAAGACTTTCGTCCACAAGGTTTTCGAGTAGAGCCTCTTTTTAAAATACTGTATTACTTTGACCAGTTTAGCATTCACTACACTTACTCATAATACACAACTACTATGGCGTTCATTATTAACCACGTTTACGCGGAGCTTCAAATCACATCCTGACCAGCGTAATCCTCACGTTCTGTATGATGCATCCATCACAACAGACCCCCAGCATGCTTCAATTCCCGATGGTGCAAGCACGATAGGCAAGGCGCACGTCAAACACCGTATGCGCGCTTCCTGATCGTGGCGAACGCGTCTGGGAGACGCCAGGCTTTCACCTCCTTCACCCACCTGTCAGCTCGTACGAGATTTCGGCCCGGGGTTCTGCATGGTGGCGCGCACTGCTTTGTCGCGCAGAGGTGTCCAGCCAATTTGCGGGCTTCATCCGCAAGCGCGCTACTTCGCTACTTCGTAGGTTAATCTCCAGTCGAGGGTTGCATCAAAGCCCGCGCAAGCTTCTAGAGAGCGGGCTTTCATAGATCGGCTTCGTCAATTTTTCTTCTTTCAAGACACCCCCATCACGCGACACACGAGCATGTCGCGTCCACAGGCCATGATCATGACGCCGGCCGCCCCACCGCCACCTGATTCAAATACCGGGCCAGCCCCTTCGTCCACGAGCTCGTTAGCGATCCTTTAGCGACTTCGCTCTCTCCCCCTCGTCCCTTTTCAACATGCAAGTGGCTCTGGTAGATTGAAGGAGACTTTGCTGTTCTTTTGAGGGTAGTGCGTAATCTCATCCTTTATTAGGTAGGAAATCTCCAACATCTCGCTGCCTGCGATGACTGGTAAGGAGACCTGTCGCAATCGTCTTGGCGCGTTGGCTGATCGTTTTAAAAAGGTCGCCGGCGTGCCCGAACACCGTCTTCACCGCCCCGACCGATGATCCGTTCTACCGTTTTTCCCTGGCCATTCCGCAGGGGTACTTCGAGTACAAGGTGGCCATAGGAGGCTCGTGGGCTATCAACTACGGTATTTGTCCGTTAATAACTTCTATACTAACATCTTGCAGGCGATTTCGGCCGACGTGACGGTCCTAATGTCCCTCTCGGTGTTGAAAGCGACTCGACGGTCAACTTCTACTACAACAGCGCGACGAACCACCTCTATGACACGGTCGCCAACCCCGTCACGTACGTTGCCGGCACTTTCCAAACCGCGTTGGGATGCACCTCCAACGACGACCTCAACTGCCTGGCGGGTCAGCTGACCGACTTCGCCTTCTCCGGCACATCGACATTCGTCGCCCATTTGCCCGCCGGTCCTCACTCCGTGAGCCTGGCGCGCACGGCCGTCCCTGCGGCCTCCGTCCTCGCCTCATCAGTCGCCTTCACCGTTCCCGCTGACGGCGCCTCGGTCACCTTTAGCCTTCAAGGGACAACCTTCTCCGTCGCCGTTGCCGGTGGCCAGACCGTTTCCGTGCAGATCACCTCCACCACCCCTACCTCCACGGGTACCACCGGACCTACCCCCACGGGCACCTGCGTTCACACCCCGAGGAGCTACTACCTCACTGTGCCCGTCCAGCACACGTTCTCGGAGTACGTCGGGAATGTGTTCTTCGGTGAGCTTCGTGTCCTCAACATCGGCAACCCGAAGACCGTCACCGTCAACTACGCTGATGCCGTGGGTAACTGGGGCAATCAGTGCGGGACGTCCTACGGTTCAGGGCCATACGAAAGCAATTATGAAGTTTGGAAGTTCTCGTGCACGATCGGTGCGGCGGGGATCTCGCAGTTTAATGTTCAGGTATGCAAATTACTCCTGATCGCTCGTGCATCATTGCTAAATTGGAACTTTCAGTACGATGTGAACGGCAACACCTACTTCGACAACAACGGCGGCTCCAACTTCCTCATCACCGCGAAGCAGCCGGCCCCCTTCACCCACGGATTCCAGCGCGATATCTCTCACTACTTCCAGCAGGAGGTCCCCCGCGCCATTAAATACATGCTGCAGGCAATCAGCCCGGCCAATACGTCCATTGGCGTTGTCGTCGCTGCCCCTAAGAAGCAGGTGCTCAACCAAAACTACTTTTACCATTGGATTCGTGACGCCAGGTGTGTATCAACCAATATTAACGATAAATTTCTCCTCTAAGTGCCGTTTTTTTTTCATTGTTTTTTTTTTTTGTGG
>JADGJL010000098.1:7990-43864 GCA_027600665.1 Irineochytrium annulatum
TTGGTCTCATTCATTGTTGTTGGCGTTTCCGTCCTCGTCAAGTGCCGCTTCGACGACGGCTGGGGCTACGGCCTGAACCTAACCACGAACCTGGAGGGCTCCTTCCCGATGGCATGTCTCGCGGGCGTCGTCGATGACGGCGGGCGCGGGCGGCCGTCGTCCCAGCTTCGACTCGAAAAGCGCAAGTCATCCATCTACGGGCCGCCGTTGGATGTTCAGCGATACACGGGCGGAAGCGTCGGAGCGGGTGGAAGTGGTGGTGGCGGTGGAGGGAAGTATCCGAACTCGCTTTACACGGACACGCAATACGGGAGGGATTCGAGATATCCGGACTCGGAGGCGACGGGGCTGAGCGAGTATCAGGCCTTGCAGCAAAGTCGGAGAGGTTGATCGGCTTTAGCGTGTCGGCAGGCCCGACGCGTCGTGGCGGGTTAACATTGAATTTTGCTGACTGTTAGCCTTTCTCACCCCATCAGGATGCCCTACTGTGTACACATGTTACTATCAGACAGCGTGTTGTCCTTATTTTTATGCGTTTCTCACATCCCTCGCTTTGTTCTTTATACCACTTATCAAGTTTGTTGGTGCTTGTTAAACTGTTGTTTTCCGTCTCTTCGTTCTCCCTTCCTATGCCATATTGTCGTTACATCTTGCGGTTTGTTTATTTGTACCATTCATATTCTTCACGTTGAGCCATACACTCTCAAGTTCTACGATCTCCTGTAATATCTTGATGATGGAATATATGATGTTGTAGACGAGTTCGAACGTATACCTTTTTGCGACAATGTAGCCCAGGCGGAGAAGGATACAGTCGAACAGCGCCGTGTAAACACAGGCGTAATGCATGTCGCAACGGGATTTTCAATCACTGTCATCGATTGTATTCTTCCTCGACTAGAGTCAACCAAAAAAAACTTCAGCTGCTCACGTTATGACGGAGATACAACTTTGCAAATCATACTGATAAGGTAATAATCAAAAGCTACAGGTTCAAATAGTAAAACCTCAAGAGCCTTGCGGACGAATGTTCGACAAAGACGTAACAACAAAAATTTTAGCATGACGACACTAATGTTCGACATAAACCGAGTGTAGAAACAACATGCGACAGTAAGTCGGAAAAATCCTTTGCCAAGAAAATAAAAGGGAAATGATTTTAAAGCCCTGCCTTGGTCTTTGCAATCTGGACCAATTCATCAAACTCTCCGGTCTCCTCACACCTATTATCAAGCTTAGTGATTGGACATAGGCGCAAAACAAAAGAAAACGTACATTTTCTTGAAGTGGCCAATCCCACCCGTCGTCAAGAGGCTGTACGGGCTGTCGTATTCAACGATCTTCCCCTGATCCAGCACAAGAACGCGGTCGCTACAGAGGACAAAAGGTAAATACACGTATGTCGATAAAGGTGAAGCCACAGGGCACTTACTAGTCAATGATGGTTTTTAGACGGTGAGCAATCGTGATAACGCTGCCCTCCTTGAGCGCAGTGCGGATCGTCTCTTGGATCTTAGCGTCGGTGGCCTCATCAACGGACGCGGTAGCCTCTGCAATGGCACGTTAACAACGATACTAAACCGTTAGCACAAATGACGCACCATCTAAGAAGATAAGCCTCGACTTCCTCAGCAGGGCCCTAGCCATGCAGATGAGCTGACGTTGACCTAGCGAGAAGTTCTGACCACCCTCCTCCACCACCTGCTCAAGCGAAACGCCGTTCTGAACGCCAGTCGATGCCGTCTCGGCGCCTGCAACGGTTGCGGTGCCCGACGAGGACGACCCGACCGTAACCTCCTCAACACCAATGACTGTCTGCTTAACAGGCTCCTCGACCTCGGATGTGGTTACAGTGACGGTGCCGTCCGCGTTCGTAGTGGTAGTGGTCGTGATAACCGTCGTGATCTCCTCCTCGACCTCCTCCACCAACTCCTTCCTACCCGCGGTGGCCTCCTCGGTCACGGAGGCCTCCTGCGGCTGCTGAAGCGAGTCGAGAAGCCCGACGGACCGGATCGCCTCCCAAACCTCCTCGTCCGTGCTCGTCGACATCGGGTCAATGTTTGACCGGAGCGTTCCCTCGAAGAGGACGGGGTCCTGAGGGATAATAGTCAGGCGCTGACGGAGATCCCGGAGGCCGATCGTGGAGATGTCGATGCCGTCGATCGTGATGGAGCCCTCGGTGAAGGGGAGAATACGGAAGAAGGCGAGCGACAATGTCGACTTTCCAGCGCCCGTGCGGCCGACGACACCAATCTTCTCGTACTTCTTGATCGAGAATGTGAGGTCGTGCAGGACGATCGGGGTCTCCGGCGTGTACTGAATCGACAGGTTTTTCACCTCGACGGCACCAGCGTGAGGCCAATTGGTCGGCGGGCGGTTGTCCTCAACGATAGCGGGCGGCTCCTGCTCGAGGATGCTATACTCCTGAACACGCTCGACAGCGTTCATGGACATGTCGAGCTCGGCGTGCGAACGGATAACCCAGGTAAGGTAGTTGGTGATCTGGAAAGCATAGGTCAAGGCGAGACCAGCCCAGGCGGCGCCGAGGTTGGAAGCGACAATGCAGGTGCCGGTAGCGAAGATAAACACAGCGGCGGTAGCCTCGCAGCGCAGGTTGAGCCATCGGTTGCTGACCCACAAGAAGAACGTAAAGCGAGTGTTCCGGTCGACCTTGTCCATCATAACCTTCAGACTCCTCTTCTCGCCGCCGTAAGAACGGATCACGCTAACACCCGTCAAAGTCTCGGAGAACTAAGGAAATGATTCAGTATCCAAAACGCCCACTCTCGTGTTCAAATAAAAAAATACCTGGGCGTAAATAGGCGAGTTGGAAACCGAGTTCAGACGCTTAATTTCACGCGACGTGGAGAAGTAGAGGGACGAGATCCAGAGGAATCTGTGACCGAATATTAATCACACAACCGCGGCAAAACGCTAAGGGATGAGCTACTCACACATAGACGATGGGAACAAAGAAAAGGAAGATAACCGGAGCACCAAAGATGATAACCCCGACGGCGGCAATGATTTCAGCGCCGAGAGACAAGAATCCCTCGACAGCGTTCATACAGTCGTTATCGATAGTGCCAATATCCTACAGCAATCATGAGCATTAGATTTGCGGCAGTTAAAAATGAAAGACTTGATCTTTACCTTTGTAAACCTGTTTAGAATCCGGCCAATGGGCGTCTTCTCGAAAAACTTGACGGGCGAACCAAACACGGAGTCGAGGATCTCCTTATGAAGCTTCCTTGCGGCGATGAGCGAACCATATAGCATCCACAGCTCCTCCAAGATGCCGGACACCAGCGTCCCGAACGAGATGAGAGCGTAGATCCCAACGAAGTAGGTCGTGCCGTGCTCGACTGGGTTGGCGCCAACGGGCGCGTCTTCGAGGGCCGAGAACGCCGTAGGAGCGGCAAGCTGCTTCGCCCAACCCGAGAAGAGCTGCTGCGGGAGCTCGGCAAACATGGCGGGTGCGGAGGCGGACGCGTGGTAGAGGTGATTAACAAGGACGGCGGCACCGGATGTCAGGACTGCGAAGGCCGGGTCGGTCTCGTTCCGATGCTTCTGTTGCTCCCCAATAGTCTCGACCCAGATCTTGACCCAGACGTTCCGGGCGGTGCTCGTAACGGTCGCGGCGACGAAGAAGACGAAAAAGATCGAAAGGAAGAAGAGACCTCCGCAGGCGAAGAAGTAGATGGCATAGGTTGCAACCTTAACGACACCGCGCGATCGCTGCTCCTCGTCCACGATCTTCGTGCCCTCTTTCGCAATGCCCTTAAAGTCGGTAGCCATCGAGTAAACTGAATCGGCGTCATCGTCCTTGGAGGCGTTGAAGAGGTCGACCTCTGAGCCGGAGCCCAGGCTAAAGCCCTCGACAGGGTTCCGTACTAATTCCGACACGGTACCAGCGCCAGCAATCTCTCCGTTCTTAACGGCAACAACTAGAATGATCAAATAATCAGCCATTGCAGAAGAAGATCAGAAGGAGCAAAACACAAACCGTAGTCAGCGACGGGGAGCACCAAGCTCGTGGCGTGGGTAACCAAAATACGGGTACGTCCCTCCATGAGCTTTCCAAGGATGGCGTGCTTGACGAGGTACTTCGCCGTCGGAGCGTCGACAGCCGAGAGCACGTCGTCAAGCAGGACGATGCTCGACGGCGAGTATACGGCCCTGGCAAGCGAAATCCTCTGCTTCTGCCCACCGGAAAGATTGATGCCCTTCTCTCCAATCTCGGTGAGGTCGCCGCCGTCTAGCGTCTCGAGATCCCTCATGAGCGCGCAGGCCTCGATGGTGTTGCGGTATCGCTCCTCATCGTAGGGCTGGCCGAAGAGAATATTGTCGCGGATGGTGGCGTTGAGGAGGAAGGCGGTCTGGGAGACGAAAGCGATACCGCCCGGGACGGTGCGGGGGTCGGGTAGGATGGCGCTGCCCTCGAGACGCTTCATCTCGCCGATGAGGGAAAGGAGGAGGGAGGTCTTGCCGGAGCCGGTGGGACCCACAACGGCCGTAAGTTGATTCATGGGGAACTGGACCGTGATGTCGCGGAGGGCGAAGTTCAGCTGCGGGGTTGACGAGCCATCGGTACCGGTGGCCGAGTCTTTGCCTTTCTTGTTCTTAAAAAAGCGGGAGAACCAGGATGGCTTTGCCGAGGAGGACGACGAGGAAGAGGTGGCAGCAGCGGCAGCAGCGGCCTCAAGCGCGGCGGGGGCGGCAGCCTGCTTGTCCTCCGTGCCGAAGTAGATGAACCGTCCGTGGTCGAAACCAATGGTAGAAGGGATCTTCGGCTTCTCATCCTCTGTCGATGACGACGTAGCCATGTTCGCCAGCAGAGGGGTCGTCTCGGATGGCTTTTCGACCTCGAACCTCGACTCCTTCTGGTACTTCTCAAGCTCCTCCTCCTTTAAAAAGTCGGCAACACGGTCCAAAGCGACCTTCGCCCTCATAATCTGTTACCGAACATCATCAATACAAACCGAAAGTGGCAAGGAACAAGGGGGGGCTTAAAAAACAAACCTGCATGGCAATCATCGGGAGGAAACCCAGGTTCATCGACAAACTCCTCAGGAAGTAGATGCTCGTAAACGCGGTGGCGGCATCGAGGACGTTCCCAAACACGTACGAGTAGAAGAAGAACGAGATGAAAATAACCATGATGGATGTGCCGAACGACAGACAGTAGAAGCCCAGCCAGTAACCCCACAGCTGCTTGATCTTACCCAACTCCGCTTCACGCGCGACCGTGATGCGCTTGATAAACTCGGGCTCCCAACCGAAATACTTAATCACGCGGATTCCTTGAAGGGCCTCGTTCATCATGGACGTGCGCTTGTCGGTCGCGGAGGAGAAGGCGATCTGGGTTTTGACCATAAAGGACGAGATGGTGCCGGTCAGCGGGCCGGAGACGAGAATGATGGAGATGCCCGCGAGGGCCGAGGGCCCCATCAAATAGAGCAGGCCGCAGATCGAGATCGTGCAGGAGATCGGAATGCCGATGACCAGGAAGGGCGTCTGGGAAAGCACGTTGCAGACGCGCTCGGTGTCACTGTTTTTAAAACTAAACAAAGATGCGCACCGAGTATAAAATAGAGCGTACCTGGACATTAGGGTGACAATCTTCCCAATCGAGGCCTTCTCGTCACCCCTTTCAAACATACCCTCCCTCTTGTCCTTCTGCGCCCCAATACCAGCCGCCCTCCGAAGCGCCTTTTCGTAAATCTCCGATATAAGCGCGGTTCTAATGTTGAGCGAGAGCCTCCTGGCGTAGTGGAACGTGACGCCAAGGAGGAGGGACGAGATGATGCTGCAGACAAAGAGTCCAATCAGGAGAAGGTATGGTGTCAGATCGCCGTCCTCCCTGTCCGGCTGCTGGAGGAAGAAGACCAAGCGATTGAGGAAGTACGGGCTGTTAAAGGCGAGGATGTTCTGGACGACGGCGAGCGAGGAGACGAAGAGGATCACCCAGAAGTAGTGGCGAAAAAGGGCAGATTGCAAAGACTTGGACTTTGCCCTGATTACGTTCGCATCACAACGTCAAAAAAAACCGCGCAGCAGAACCTTTTCAAGAAACAGTCAAACTTACTCGGTAACTTTAAACTTCCTGACGACGACCTCTGAGGAGTCCCTAGGGTCTAACTGCCAGACGTCCTCATCCTCCAGCGACTTTGAGTATCCATAAATCAGCATCGGCTCGATCCACGCGAACGTCAAACGAGACCAAACGCTTGTCTCCTTGGCGAATTCGGGTGAGACGACCTTTGGCTTGTCCGCGCCGACCTCGGTGTCGTCGTTCGTGGGGATGAGCCTGACGGACTGCCAGTGTCTCTGGGCGGCCTCGGTGAAGACAAGGAAGATCATGGCGAAGGTCTCGGCAGATTCGGCGCCCTTCAGAAGCACGTTAGCGTCTGCAGGCAAGGACTGGAGCTCGAAGGCCTTGGCGGCGAAGCACAGGATGAAGAAGGGGAGTAAGCCATGGCCGACCGTCGGGTCCGACGAGGGCCGGACGACGAGCCGCAGCCAGCCAAAGGCGATGATCTGCGGTCGGAGAAAAACAGAGGTTAATCCAGGTGATCGAGGAAAGAGATACCGGGGAAGAACACGGCCAACCCTGTCAGGATAACCAACAAGGGTTTGGGTACATTCGAGGAAAGGGAGAAGACGAACGATGGACGCACCCAAACTGACGACCAGATGCCCAGGGTCAGGAGACCGAACATAGCGTCCCCAAAGTGATGGTGCTCCGACGCGACGAATCCGAACGCCCAAAGGCCCACGAGGATCTGGATGAACAGCAGGGCGCCGACAGCATTGTCGAGGAAGCTCCAGCGCTCATTGTATCGGGCGGCCGATCCGGGTGTGCGATGGGACCAGATGGGCTCGTAGCCGCGGCCAAGCGGGTGACGGGCCTTGGCGAAGTCGAGGGCGGTGGCTACGACAACGAAGACCAGCGGAAACCCCGCGAGGGCGATGGCGAGCCGGCCATCCACATCGGCGCGGAAGATGGTGGCAGGGACGGTCTCCATGATGGACGTACTCAAATGAAAAACGGCTTGATGTGGGACGGGGTGGATGTCGATCCGAGCTCCGACGCGTGCCGAGGTTTGGTCCAACAAAGCAACCTGTAAATCGCGTTGAGTTGCTCGATACTCGGCACAGAAGCCACGACAGATTGAACGCACCGAAAGCGATCCCGCGTTGTCGAGGTTGTCGAGCACTGCAGCAGAGGCCCCCAAAAATAAAAAAGGTCCTTTCTTATTGACGCGTCAGTTTAGACTGCGGCGGTCTTGCTTTCTTCAATTTTCTTTTATCGGCATTCCAGCCAAGTTGTGTCCGCTCAAATTCTCAGTGTTTTTCCCATGTTTCGGGCCATGCAACCAACGAAGAACGAAGGTGAAGCTGCGTCGCACAACGAAAATGCTCAAGCCTCCACAGTCTGTCTGCTCAATGGATGTTCAAGCCTCGACGGGTCATCCACAGCGGCTTTCAAGTGGACTAAATTCCTCATGCTTCTTCATTCCGATGCGAACCCAAAGGATGCCGCCGCTAAATGGACTTGCATCCCGGAGCAGGTCCACGAGCGAGTCCTCCGGATCCTGTGGATTGAGATCATCTATCAATGCTGGTCGCGGGACGACGCCGTTAGCCTCGCCCGAGCCTGCCCGCATTTAATCCCCATCATCGACGTCCAGTGGCTCACAAGCGACCGCGGCATTCGAGCCAAGGTGACCCGCCGGCTCCAGACTGACGGCTCGTTCGAGAAGAAGCTGAACGCGGCGGCCGATGCTCTTGCCAACGTGGAAGCGATCGTCTCAAGCCGTCGGTATGACAAGCTGATGAAGCGAGCGGAGTGGTTCCCAAACCATCAGGACCATACCATCGATCGACTGGCGGCCACCGTGTTTGCCCACGAGTCCATGCTGCGCATGGAGGTGGATTCGTTCAAGGAAGTCCGGAGGAAGGAGCTGAAAGCCGTACTCGACAGCGTCGGATGCATCTCGCTCAAGAACGAGGCTTGGCTTATGATCGAGGAGTTTATAAGCGGCCGGGTCTGCATCTCCGCAAAGGAGGTTGCCGCCTCCGTGAGAGTGGCGGAGACGTTGCTTGACGTCGTGGGCGACGTCAATGACGTCGATGTCTGGGATAAATTCGCTGGCGAATGGTGCGAGGACGTGATGCATGAGCATATCTACAAGGGGGTATGGACCTGGGAAAATGCACCAGAGCGTTTGAAGGAGCTGAAAGCATTTGGGGAGATGGTGTGGGATCTGGAGGTAGCATTGGGTCTTTAGAAACGGAGAGGTTGTGTTGGAGCGGACAAAAGAATGATGTTGACGACAGCAGACAAGGACAAGAGCGTTCGATGAACGTCAAATTGCAAATGAACGCAGAGAAATGCAGAAAACAACAACAAAAATCGCAAACCACAGGAAAAAAAAACCTCCACCATATAGAATTGCTTCCCTTTTTTTTCAAGGAGGTATGGAAGCAGCAGGCGCTTGGGGCAACCTAACTCGGACACCTATTTCGCCAAAGGTAGGATTTCACGCATCAAGGGCATTAAAGATTAAATCTGCGCAAAAGATCCATTCTGCATTCGTAGACTGGAGGCCATGGATATACTAATACTACACAGGGGCGTCTTCAGGATTTATAAAACGTTGCGAAGGTATTAGACGATGCAAACAATGAAGGGTAACGTGACGCTTTTAATGAGGTAGGCACAGGCCAAGAGGGAGGTGACGGAATTAATGGGATAGAAGTAAAGCAACTTGAAGAAGTTAGAAACACGCAAGAATGGTATCCACACAGGAAACGAGCAGGAAGGAAATATCGCTTTAGGCGACTCCAGCCTTCACCTTCGCCATACGAAGCAACTCCTCGAAGTCGCCCGTTTCCTCACACCTATTGATTGCCCAAAATTAGCAGACGAAATAACGATGGCCTCGTAGCAAAAAAAAAATGTACATTTTCCTGAAGTGGCCAATCCCACCAGTTGTCAAGAGGCTGTACGGGCTGTCGTACTCGACAATCTTCCCCTGGTCTAGCACAAGAACGCGATCGCTGTAAATATCAAAAAATTTAGATACACGCGGGCGGCGCAAGACTGGGGCACATAGAACTTACTAGTCGATGATGGTTTTGAGACGGTGTGCTATTGTAATAACGCTTCCCTCCTTGAGAGCGGTGCGGATCGTCTCCTGGATCTTGTTGTCGGTGGCCTCATCGACGGATGCCGTAGCCTCTATATGAAGAAGTTAGCAAGAAAACTAGAAACGCCAGCGCAAGATTAACGTAACGTACCGTCCAAGAAAATGAGCCGCGATTTCCTCAACAAAGCCCTCGCCATGCAGATGAGCTGTCTTTGACCCAGCGAGAAGTTCTGACCTCCCTCCTCCACGACCTGCTCGAGCGAAACGCCGTTCGTGGAACTGGTCGACGCTACCTCGCCCGCCACAGTCACGGAGCTAGACGACGACGACTCGGCCGTGACCTCGTCGACGCTGATAACGATCTGCTTGACAGGATCCTTAACCTCGGACGTGGTGCTTATACCGGTACTGTCCGCGTTCGTCGTCGTGGTTGTCGTGGTCACGGTCGTGATCTCCTCCTTGACCTCCTCAACTGACTCCTTCCTGCCCGCGGTGAGCTCCTGGGTCGTTGCGGGCTCCTGGGATTGCTGAAGCGAGTCCAAAAGCCCAACCGATCGGATTGCTTCCCACACCTCCTCGTCCGTGCTCGTCGACATGGGGTCGATATTGGACCTTAGGGTGCCGTCGAAGAGGACAGGGTCCTGCGGGATGATGGTGAGGCGCTGGCGGAGATCTCGAAGCCCAATGGTGGAGATATCGATGCCGTCGATCGTGATGGAGCCCTCGGTGAAAGGGAGAATACGGAAGAAGGCGAGCGACAGTGTCGACTTTCCAGCGCCTGTGCGGCCGACGACACCAATCTTCTCGTACTTCTTGATCGAGAATGTGAGGTCGTGTAGGACGATCGGGGTCTCCGGCGTGTACTGGATCGACAGGTTTTTAACCTCGACAGCACCAGCGTGAGGCCAACTGGTCGGCGGGCGGTTGTACTCAACGATAGCGGGCGGCTCCTGCTCGAGGATGCTGTACTCCTGAATACGCTCGACGGCGTTCATCGACATGTCAAGCTCGGCGTGGGAGCGAATGACAAAAGTCAGGTAGTTGGTGACCTGGAAGGCGTAGGTTAGGGCGAGCCCGGCATAGGCAGCGCCGAGATTCGACGCGACAATGCAGGTGCCGGTGGCGAAGATGAAGACAGCGGCCGTAAATTCACAACGCAGGTTAAGCCATCTGTTGCTTGTCCACAGGAAGAATGTCATGCGCGTGCTGCGGTCGACTCTGGAACCACGTTTAGAGACGAAAGGCATGTGGTAGGCTCCTTACTTTTCCATCATAGTCCTCAGACTTCTGTCCTCCGCACCGTAAGAGCGAATTACGCTGACACCGGCCAAGGTCTCTGAGAACTGAAAATGGATGGAATTCGTTATTTGGAGCACGCCTCAAGTTTTGTCGGTATACCTGAGCGTAGATCGGCGAGGCGGAGACGGAGTTGAGACGTTTGAGTTCGCGCGAAGTGGAGAAATAGAGGGACGCAATCCACATAAAGCTAAATCAGGCGAGAGCGTTAATCAAATGGCGTCAACGCTACAAAGACCTGACTTACACGTAGACAATGGGAACCAAAAACAAGATGACCACCGGCGCACCCCAAACGATAACGCAGACTGCAGCTAGGATTTCACCGCCGAGGGACAGGAAATTCTTGACAGCGTTCATGCAGTCAGTGTCAATTGTGCCGACATCCTGTAGGAGAAACGAAAGCAGCCCATCAGTTTGGACAAGGGAAACGACAATCATAATGTATCACTATTTATCTTTTACCTTCGTAAACCTGTTTAAGATCCGGCCGACGGGCGTCTTCTCAAAAAACCTTAAGGGCGATCCGAATACCGCGTTAAGTACTTCCTTGTGAAGATTTCTCGCGGCGATAAGGGACCCGTACAGCATCCACAGTTCTCCCAGGATGCCCGAGATGAGTGATGCGAATGAGATGAGCGCGTAGATGCCAACAAAGTACGTCGTGCCGTGGGCGACTGAGCTTGCCTCGCGAAGAGCCGAGAACACCGTGGACTCCTTTGATGGAACAAAAAGCTGATGCGGGAGATCGGCTAAGATAGAAGGTACGGCGCTAGAGGCGGTCCAGAGGTGGTTGATAAATGCAGCGGCGTTCGAGGCAACGGCGATGGCCACATCCGTGCCATTTCGGTGCTTCTCCTGCTCTTGGATGTCCTCGACCCAGACCTTGACCCAGATGTTTCTTGAGGTGCTCGCGACGGTGGTGGTGGCGAAGAAGATGAAGAAGAAGGTGAAGAAGAAAAGGCCGCCGCAGGCGAAGAAGTAGACGGCGTAGGTCGCAATTTTAACGACGCCCCGCGAGCGTTGTTCTTGGTCGACGATCTTTGTGCCTTTCTTTGCGATACCTTTGAAGTCGGCCGGCATCAATTTAACGGAGGCGTCGTCGTCATCTACAAAGGTGTCGCCGTCGGATCCGGAGCCGATGCTCAGGCCGATGGCTGGGTTTCTGAGCATCTCCGACACGGTACCGGCGCCTGCGATTTCTCCGTTCTTGACAGCAACCACTGTTGTTCAAACAGAAATAAGTCCTCTGATGCTATAAATATGAACACGTACCGTAATCAGCAACGGGGAGCACCAAGCTCGTTGCGTGAGTGACGAGAATACGAGTGCGACCTTCCATCAGCTTCCCGAGGATAGCGTGCCTAACCAAATACTTTGCGGTCGGCGCGTCAACAGCCGATAGCACATCATCGAGCAGGACAATTGGTGATGGAGAGTACACGGCCCTGGCGAGCGAAATCCTCTGCTTCTGCCCACCGGAAAGATTGATGCCCTTCTCCCCAATCTCGGTGAGGTCGCCGCCGTCTAGCGTCTCGAGATCCCTCATAAGCGCGCAGGCCTCGATGGTGTTGCGGTATCGCTCCTCATCGTAGGGCTGGCCGAAGAGAATATTGTCGCGGATGGTGGCGTTGAGGAGGAAGGCGGTCTGGGAGACGAAAGCGATGCCGCCCGGGACGGTGCGGGGGTCGGGTAGGATGGCGCTGCCCTCAAGACGCTTCATCTCGCCGATGAGGGAAAGGAGGAGGGAGGTTTTGCCGGAGCCGGTGGGACCCACAACGGCCGTGAGGTGATTCATGGGGAACTCGACCGTGATGTCGCGGAGGGCGAAGTTCAGCTGCGGGGTTGACGTTTCATCGGTACCGGCGGCAGAGCCCTTGCCCTTCTTGTTGTTGAAGAAGCGGGAGAACAAGGAAGGCTTTGCCGACGAGGAGGACGACGAGGAAATGGCGGTAGCGGCGGGGGCGGCGGTTTGTTTTTTCTCCGTGCCAAAGTAGATAAAGCGTCCGTGGTCGAAACCAATGGTCGACGGTGTCTTAGGCTTCTCCTCCGTCGACGGAGACGTGGCCATGTTCGCCAGCAGAGGGGTCGTCTCGGAGGCTTTCTCGGCCGCAAACCTCGTCTCCTTCTGGTACTTCTCCAGCTCCTCCTCCTTCAAGAAGTCGGCGACGCGGTTCAAAGCAACCTTCGCCTGCATGATCTACAAAGACGGATAAATTTAGTAAGGTGCGTCATCAACGAAAACTGTTGCTAAATCTGTCACAAACCAGCATCGAAATCATCGGGAGGAAGCCCAAGCTCATCGATAAACTCCTCAAGAAGTAGATGCTCGTAAAAGCTGTGGCAGCGTCAAGGACGTGCCCAAAAACGTAGGAGTAGAAAAAGAACGAGATGAAGATGACCATGATGGACGTGCCAAACGACAGGCAATAAAGCGACAGCCAGTAGCGCCACAGTTGTTTGATCTTGCCAAGCTCAGCCTCACGAGCCACCAATATCCGCTTGATGAATTCAGGCTCCCATCCGAAGTATTTTATCACGCGAATGCCTTGTAAGGCCTCGTTCATCATCGACGTGCGCTTGTCGGTGGCCGAGGAGAACGCAATCTGGGTCTTGACCATGAAAGAGGAAATTTTACCCGTTAATGGGCCCGAGATCACGATGATGGAGATGCCGGCGAGAGCGGAAGGGCCCAACAAGTAGAGTAAGCCGCAGATTGAGATTGTGCAGGATAGGGGGATGCTGATAAGGAAAGCGGGTGTTTGCGAGAGGACGTTGCAAAAGCGCTCGGTGTCACTATAAAAAGCATGAAATTGTAAGCCACTAATCCGAGAAGAAAAGAAGACTGAGCAATCCGCACCTGGACATGAGTGTGACGATCTTCCCTATTGACGCTTTGTCGCCCGCCCTGTCAAACATGCCTGCCTTCTTTTCCTTTTGCGTCCCAACACCAGCCGCCCTCCTGAGGGCCTTCTCATAGATTTCGAAGATAAGTGCAGACCTGATGTTGAGCGAGAGCCTCCTAGCCTGATAGTAGATGACACCGAAAAGGAGATACGCGATGAGGGTACACCCGAACAAGCCGACCAGCAGGAGGTACGGGGTCATGTCACCGTCCTTGCGGTCGGTCTTCTCGAGGTAGCTGACGAGGCGGTTAAGGAAGTAAGGGGCGTTGAGAGCGAGGATGTTCTGGGTAACAGCCATAAAGGCGATAAACATGATCGTCCGGAAGAAGTGGCCAAAAAGCGCAGATTGTAATGTTTTTGATTTGGCCCTTAATACATTACATCAATTCATGTGACCGCAAGCTGCTGGAAGCAAACAGGTACGCGACTAAGTAGCATCACACTCACTTGGTAATCTTAAACTTCCTGACGACGACCTCTGATGTGTCCCTAGGATCCAGCTGCCATATGTCCTCGTCCTCCAACGACTTCGAGTATCCCTGAATCAGCATCGGCTCGATCCACGCGTAGGTGAGGCGAGACCAAACGCTTGTCTCCTTGGCGAATTCGGGTGATACGACCTTAGGCTTGTCCGCGCCCACTTCAGCGTCGTCTTCCGAAGGAATGAGCCTGACGGACTGCCAATACCTCTGAGCCGTCTCGGTGAAAATCAAAAAGATCATGGCGAAGGCCTCGACCGACTCCGCCGCCTTGAGGAGCGCGTTGGCGCCGACAGGCAGAGACTGGAGCTCCAAGGTCTTGGCTGCGAAGCAAAAGATGAAGAAGGGAAGAAGGCCATGGCCGACAGTAGGGTCAAACGATGGTCGCACAATAAACCGTAGCCAGCCGAAGGCAATGATCTATTTAACTTTGAATAAACCGGTAGCAAGGCCGAAGAAGGAACGACGGACGTACCCAGACGGCCGACCAGACGCCCAGCGTCAGCAGCGCGAAGATTGCGTCGTTGAAATGATGGTGCTCCGACGCGACAAAGCCAAACGCCCAGAGGGCGACGAGGATTTGGATAAAGAGGAGGACACCGACAGCGTTGTCGAGGAAGCTCCAGCGGTCATTGTATCGGGCGGCCGATCCGGGCGTGCGGTGGGACCTGATGGGCTCGTAGCCGCGACCAAGCGGGTGACGGGCCTTGGCGAAGTCGAGGGCGGTGGCAACGACAACGAAGACCAGGGGGAACCCCGCGAGAGCGATGGCGAGCCGGCCGTCCATGTCGGCGCGGAACACTGTGGTAGAGACGGAGTCCATGAGGGCTTCGATGAGGTATCGGACTAGGATGCAGCGCGTATATAACTCGAAACTGGAGTGGAAGGGGGGTCCGCCAAGCCAAACAAAGAGGTTCGGAATGGTTTTAGGACCACTGAACTTGCAGCCCTTTTATCGTTTCGCCTCTCTCCCGTGAACTCCCGTCCCTGACGTGGACCAACTCCGCATCGTCGACGCCTGCGACTCTCCAGCCTGTCCCCTTCGAACAAGCCATCCACGATGGACCGACTCCTGCATTGACGAACTCGCCCCGCTCCAGCCTGCGGCTCTTTCCAACACGCCATCCACGATCCACGGACGAGCTGCCACGAGTTGAAGAAAAAAGCCACGCATGAAGTCGGAACAGAAAAGGTTGCTACAGCAAAAATAAGGCCAAAATGAATTTGCCTTTGTACTTTTAATTATGTGCTGCAACGACCATCCTCTTAAGCCTATTCCTCTTGAGGCCAACACTTCGCAACATTCAAATCACACACACACTATTTTCGAACACAGCAACATACTTCGTCGTTGAACAGTGCAAAGACGAGGCTATCATTAAGTCAAGTGTCAATAATATGGCACCTATGCAAAGATAAGATTTAGCAAACAGGGCAACAACAGAGAAAAACAACCTTAAAGAAAAGGCCGCAAGCATACCAGATCTGGCGGATTAAGCAACAATGTGCACCGCCCTACAACGAAGTGCTGGAGCTGTAGAGCCCGCGTGAGAGATAGAAGGAGAAAGAAGAACAAAGGAGAACAGGCAACGAGGTGTTGGAGCTGAAAGTAGAGCCCGCGTGAGAGATATAAGGAGAAGAAGAACAAACGAGAACAGGTAATCATAGCGTTTCTAAGGTAAACCCCAAACTTGGAAGAAAACAACAAGACACCAACTCTCCCCTGTTGTAGAACTTTCTTCGCTTGTCCGCCGGTCTCCTCCGCGTCGTCTTTGTATTTATTCACTCTCGCTTCGTCAACTTCTCAAATTATTTCACAGGCTGCCGGCCACTTTTTCGAAGTGCAACTTAGCGCCGAGCGTCACAACGCATTTAAATCGACGTGTTCGTACCGCAAATATGTTGACAGCGTGGAAGGCCACCGCACGAGCTCGATCTGAAAGCCGTTCTACGCCCTATCACACCGGGGCATCGACTCTTACCTGAGATATTGCAATGGCGAAGATTACAATTCTACCTAATCGATTGACTTTACGAAGTTTCTCTGGTTGTAATTCCGGGCCAGCGCGCGAGAGATTGTCCGTAAAGGATGAAATTCACTATTACGAGACTTTCATAATCACTTCAAGCCGCTGATATTTGCGCGGCTTGTCCACTTTTTCCTCCAAGATCGCGATCAGGTCGCGAGCTGTCATCGACCATCCAACCGCTCCCGTCCTCGCAACCTCTCTCGCTACCAGTTCATCATCCTCCGCCACTCACGATGGGCAAGGCCAACCAGCTGAAGGTACTGAAAGTTCATCTAATCGCAAACGGACACCAAATCTGACGCCTTCCCAAGCTCAATGAGCTTATCTTCGCCATTGGCAGCCGGTCTCCCTCCGTCTCCCTCGAGCGCCGTCGTCTCGGCGTTCTACCGCACGGGATGGAACGGTACCGCTCCATCATGCCCGCCTTCTTCCACGGGAAAAAACTCACGACCAAGGAAAACGTGACGGAGAAGTCCAAGAGCCGCGTAAAGAGGGTGCAGACGCCCGCCGTGATATGCAGGTTCATGTACTCGCGGCTGCTGGACATGAACGTGTACTGCCAGATGACGACGACGACGCTGAGGTACATGCAGTGGGCGGGCGGGTTTGATGAGTATGTGTTGAGGTGTGGGAAGAAGAGGCTTGACAATAAGCATGCGGAGATGTACAAGAGGTAAGGAAACCTTCTTTGTGGTGATAATCAAGTACTTTACAAATTTTCAGGCTTGTGGAGGAGGCCTTTCAGAAGCAGAAGGAAGAGCTCAGGAAGGAGGAGCTGGAGCTGCTCGGGAAGCATGGGGACGCATACACAGAGTTCGTTTTACCCTTTGCGCTTCTTTCCTTTATCTGTAACGCAAAACTGACGTCTTTCCCATATTTGCAGCCGGCTAAAATCATTTCACCAAACCTTCGACCGCTTCAAGAGTCGGAGATGCCCTGCGTCGCGAGTATAAGCCTGTCAAAAGTACCTGCGATGTTGTCTGTGATATCTTTTTCTCTTCACACACGCATAATAATAGTAACGATTCGTCGTATTGTCGAACCATCTGTGTTCTTATGAAAAGTTCTTAAACTCTACAACACGACGCAGAAGCATGCAAGAACGAAGGATAAAAAACCTGTCTCCGTAATCGCATCGCATGGAAAGCAAACAAATAAGAAATGCTTTCGCTTTACCAAAAGAAATGGAACGGGCGAAGTAAGAAGGAGGCACTGGTAGGTCGAAGAGCTAGGCGCAATCCCACCGCTCGTCGACGGTCCTCCCTTTATCGTCCTTAATGCCCACATCGACCTTTTTCCCGACCTCTTTAACGTAATCTTTCACGCCCTCTTTCCCATCCTCCTCCCCTTCCCTACCCTTCTCGTTGTCATCGTTTGGTGCGGGATTGCATGGGCTGGAGGTGCCCGTCAGGTACGTCAATGCTTCGGGGTCTCCACCAATTCTCTTGCTGTTCTTCTTCGCTAGCAATAGATAAAACTCTGGTATTTTTTATTATCAAGCGCCGATATTGCGACGTAGTCCAATCAACCTGAAAATGTAATTATGCTGCCGACGAAAATGAAGCTACTTTCAGTAACGCTGGTGGTTGCATCCGCTATGCCCCATTCCTGTTCTTGTGCGCGTGGAACACCCTCTTCCCGCTCCGCGTCTTGTAGCCGGGGAAGGTGGTCTTCCTCTTCACCTTCCCCGGCCTGGCCCTGGTCTCACACTTGCCCTTCACGCACGATAGCCCGTGCTGGCACGGCGTCTCCTGGTCGCCGCCGCACTCGTCGCCCTCGGACCCGCTTGGCGCGTGCGTCGCCGTCACGGATGGCGCGGCCGGCGGGTGATCTGGTTCAATTACGGCAGCGGGGGTATCCAAGATACCGTAGGCCATAGGAGGGTCGGCGACCGGGCCGTTTGCTGACGGGGCGGAGGGCGAGCCGGCACCTGGGGCCACATCGGTGGCGGCGGCTGGAGTCGCAGCGGTGGTGGGGCCCGCTGATGTAGTCGAGTCGTGGGCGTGCCCCGTCCTGCTTTTCGACACTCCTCCGTGGTGGGGCTCGTGAGTGCGGCCACCCTGTTACAAAACTTAGCTGCTTCTCTTTTGCTGCCAGGGTCTTACCTTGACGGAGCTCAAAGCGGTTGTAACCGTCCCGCTGTGTCCACCAGTGCTGCTGGCCTGCGTTTTGTGACTGTGCCGGGTTTTGCTAAGGTGCGCGCCGCCGGTGTGTTGATGTCCTCCGTCATGGCCCTGGGTGTGGTGCTTGTCGTGGCCGGTCGCGGTCGCCGTCTTTGACTTCCCGTCGGTCGACTGACCGTGATGGTGGTGCGCGCCACCATCATCCCCCTTCCCGTGATGGGTCGCCGACGGCTTTTGGCCTCTCGTACTTGTCTCGGTCGACTTGGCGCTGGTCTTCTCAAAGTGATACCCCTTCTTCTTTGTGGCCGACGCCACGCCGGAAGCGTGCGTCCCGTGGGAGTGCGCAGCGCTTGACGTGGAATGGTGGGGCTTGCCACTCTTATGCACGACGGCGGGTAAGTGCGGCGCACTCTCGCTGTGGGGGGCGGTCGTGGAGCCATCGTGCTTCTCAAGCCCGGCCTGCGTCGGCGCCGGCATGTGCTTTGTCGACGTCGCATGCTCGCCAGCCGCCCCGTGGTTTTTCTTGTCTCCATGCTCATCATGCCCGCCGTGATCCGATCCTAAGGTCCAGTGCTCAGAGAAATGGGAGCCTGAGTGAGTCGGCTCAGATTTAGGGTGGCCTTTCGTCTTCGTTGGCTTGGGATGGACGCCAGTGGAGTGAGCCCCGTGCGGGTCGGGGTGTTCGTGTGCGTGAGTCATCGGCTTGCCAGTGTGCTTCGAGGTCGGCTTCGAATTGACGGCAGTGGTATGGGCGCCGTGCGGGTCAAGATGCCGGTGCGCGTGGGTCGTCGGCTTGACGGGATGTTTGGACGTCGGCTTAGGATGTACGACAGTGCTGTGATGCGGATCGACGTGTCCATGAGCGTGGGTCGTCGGCTTGACGGGATGTTTGGACGTCGGCTTAGGCCGTACGACAGTGGTATGATGGGGATCGAAGTGTCCATGAGCATGAGCCGTCGGCTTGACGGGGTGCTTGGACGTCGGCTTGGAATGCTTGACGGTGGTATGCGGTTGGGCGTGCCCGTTTGCGGTCGTAGAGTGCGGCTTCGGGTCGACGTACCCGTGGCTGTGGTCCGCTGAGCCGTGGCTCGCAGATGGCTTCATGTGCGCTGTGGTATGGCTCGGCGTGGATCCGTGGCCGGGCGCCTTGGTCGTCGGCTTAGCGGCATGCTTCGTCGTCCGCGGGCTGTGGTTGACGGAGGTGTGGCCGTGCCGCTCATTATGCCCGTGTGCTGGGGTATGAACCACCGTGGATCCGTGACCATGTCCGTTCGTCGTCGGCTTGCCTGTGTGCTTTATCGTTGTCGGTTTATGGACCAAAGAGCCGTGAGCGGTCGAGGTCGCATGCGGTTTTGGGTGAGGACGTCCGGGATTTGGTACGTGCGTCGACGCCGGCTTCGGGTGCACGGTGCTATGGCCGCCGTTTGGCTTGCTCGGACCCTTCGTCGTCGCCGGATGCGGGGGCGAACTGGATCCCTTGGCGCCATGAGCCGTTGTAGATGAATGGTGGGATGGTGTAGAAGCCGGCTTCGGGTGGACGACCGGCCCGTGGCCGAGATGCGGTACGGAGTAGACATAAGCCGATGTCGAGGCCTGGTGCGCGGCGGAGCTATGACTCGGCTTGGGGTGTGCCGCGGCTGCGAAACGTAAGGTGAATGATTAAGGAGAGCGCCAGTACCTGTCGTCGCCTTTTTTGGCCGCGGAGTAAATTTTCCGTGTCCCCCCGGCTGAGTGGCATGCATCGACGGCGGCGTCGTCGGCTTTGGCTTCGTCGCCGGCCCCTTGTTCGTCGGTTGGTGAGCGGCGTGCGAGCTAACAGTATGAATCGGGGGGTGAACAGGGTTAGGGGCGTGGCCGCCCGCTGGAGTGTGGACCGGAGCATGTTTACTGCTCGACGCCTTGGGCTTCGGCTGCACGGGGCCGGGCTTGTTGTGCGGCTGCGATGGGTGGGTAGTGTGGACCGGGTTGGGCTTCGGTGTCGGGGCATGGCCCATAGGCGCAACGTGCTTTGACGTCGGGGCGTGGGATGCTGGCGCGTGCTTCGACGTGGCCTACGTATGTTCAAATTCAACAATTAACAACCCAGAAAAAAAAATTATCACTTACAACTTCCTTCCCGTCCACGCAGACCCCTTTCTTCGCACCCTTCTCCGCGTAGTGACAGAACAACCCCTTTCCACACGCGACTTTCCCTCCACAGCTGTCCCCACACTTGGCGTCATGGTCCATCCCCCCATCCTTCAGCACACAAACACCGCAGCCGCCCTTCGTCTTTCGGCTGCAAACAAGCCCAGCGCCGCACGCCGGCGCACCGTGGACTCCGGGCGGCTCGCACACCTCACCCAAACGCGCGATCCCATGGGCTCCGGGCTTCGAGTGCGCGTCCTCGCAGTGGTGCGTGCCGAAATCCGTTGAGCAGGGTTTGCAGGTTAGGGACGACGCACACGGGAGGTGCGCGCTGCATGGCTGGCCGGGGCCGGAAAAGTGTTTGGCGGCCGGGGGCTAGTGGGCATACTGATGCTTAAAACGCGTCCCGGGGGTCGGCCGGCAACTGATCGGAAGAAGGACACAGAACTCACCGTCGCGAGCGCCGCGGGCAGCAACAGCAGGCTGGCTAGCAGGAACGAGGGCTTTAGGGATCGCATCTTGACGGCGTAGGGCGGGCGCTTCGCTTCCAAGCGCGCGAGTAGAAAGAGCCCAGTCGCGTCGCGTTCCAGGCGAGGAGATGGCGTGGCGATGATTGCTGATTGCCGGTGTGAGAGCAGGTGGGACTGTCTGGGACTGGTCCATCCGTAAATCCGTTGTTCGTCGATTTCGGCCAAGTTTGTCTGAACGGATGGATCTTGTAGGTAATCCCTTTATATCCTTTCATCCCTCACGCCGTGCTCAACGGAGCAGGCAAAGAAACAAAAATGGTTTGTGTTAATAAATATGCTAATAAGTTGCTTTTGCCCGCGAAATGCCGCTCAGATCAAAGCTAATTCTCCTGGCCCCCTCCACTTCCTCAAATTTAGGAAATGTATGACTATCATGCGCGTCATTCCAAAGCCCATCCTCTATCCCTCCTCTCCCTAGGATGTGTATGGCCAAATTATGCCAACGGAAATCTACTCCGCGAAAACGGCGCGCTCGCGAAGCTTAACCCTTTTTTCATCCCTCCGTCCCCTATGTCCCCATCTCCTTCATCTCCCCCTCATTCTCCTTTATTTGCAGCAGCCATTGTATTCCTGACATGAGTCTGTATAGTCTTTAAGGGATCCGCCCGAAAGCTCTTGTGGTTGATAACCTTTTGCAGCCTCATGATCTCAGCGATGCTGATAAAAAAAATGAGAAGAAAACAAGGTTAAAAGGAATCGTCTCGGTCAATTCTGTCTCCTGTCATACTCACTTTCCCTTTATTCTTGCCCGTTGGCTGACGGGTTTCTTTTCCACGGGTTTAAGGTTGTCCACGGCCGATGGCTCATTTCCCTCCTCTTTCTCCATTTCCTCCCCTGCGTCCCCCTCCCCGTCCTGCTCCCCTCCTTTCAACTCCTCCTCCAACAGCGCAAACTTCAACGAGTCCAAATCCGCCGCCACGCCTTCCTTCTCCACCTTCTTCCTCTTCAGATCCGCGCGATACTTCACGGCGTAGTGGACGTTCAACTCTTCGCACTTTCCATTAGCACAAAAAAAAAAGACCAAGCCAGCAACGAAAGGAAGAGAGAGAACGTACTGTTCAGCCACCCCTCCCTCCTCTCCTCCCGCTTGTCCCTCTTCGTCGTCGCCGCCTCCTTCCCCTCGGCCTGGTCGTGGGACGATGTGTCGGCCAGCCCGGCGAATCGCATGTCCGTTCGCTTTGCGCCCGGGGCTGGTACGGCGGGATGATGGACCCGGGACTTCTTGGTGCGGGAAACCTTGGGCATAGCGGATTGTTAGGGATGATGGGGGAGTTGGACCACGGTTGAATGGGAGGAAAGAAAATGACGTTCGGGCTTGTGCATTGTTTCGAATCTAATGCAACAAGCCGAAAGCCGCGTTGGAAGCTATGCTGTCCCATCATCGCCGCCGCCAACCACCCGACCAACGGATCGTGAATATTTCCCATCCATCGAACTCATAGAAGCTTGCTCCTTCCCGTTCGCCGACGTTGCCAACGACCTCTTCAATGAACTTCTCGAGGACCCGGCAGAGCCCAGAAGCCCCCAACGGCCTCCCCTCCCCCGACTCTTCCCCGAGATCTGGACTCGGATCATCTCTCTCGCCTCCTGGGATCTCGCGAGCCTGCTCTGCACGACACCGATCAACCGCGAGATCCGCGCGAGCTGCTTTAAGACCGTGCGGGACAAATGCGACTTCGTCCTCTCCCGCTCGGGGGGGAGCGTGGATCGGGCGCTCATTGCCGTGGTTGAGGCTCGGTGTGGATGGCCGGACGCGGTCGAGGGCGTCGAGCGGTTGGTGCAAGCGGGCGGCAGGCTCGGCGACGAGCAGCGCAGGAAGGCGTTAAAGCTGGCTGTGAAAGCGGGCGACTTTGGGATGGTGGCCGCCCTGACGACGGCGGGGTCAAAGAACCCCCATGGGGTCTCGTGGAACGTGGTAGTAAACGCGAGCGCCGACCCGGCCGCGGCGGTGGAGATGGGTCGGCTGCTTGGATTGCCGATGGGGCCATTCAAGCGGGATGGGATCGTCCTCGGCTCTGAAATGGCGGATTTGTGGGGGGCCATCACCCGTTGCCTGAGGAGGGGCGGTGACTACGTTGGACTCGCTAGCGCGCTGGTTGGGGAAAACGTCTCGGCCGCCGTCTCGCGGCGCGTGTGGGCGGAGGTGGACCTACGCGACGAAGAATTGGTTCGGCTCGTGCTCCGGGCCGGGGTCCGGGCCACCAGCCCCGTCATTTGGCGATACCTGAGCAAAGTCCGGCTCGAATCGCTTCCCGAGAGGGCCGCGGATGACGCGTTGCTGGTCGAGTTGCTGGCGGCGGGGGAGTTTGAGCCGTGGGCGAGCAACGCGACGGATGCGATCACGGTCCGGCGGGCAATGGAAAGGCCGGGCCTCATGGCGGACCTTGTGAAGGCGCGGTGTCTCGTGGGCAACTATCTCGATTGGGCGATCGACCGGGTGGTGACGGATGTTCGCTGGGGGTCTGAATTGTCGGCCCCCGCGGCGGCCGATGCGCTTGTCCTGGTCGACGAGATCCTGGCGGCGGGCGGCGAAGTCTCGGACTCGTGCGTGATGGCAGTCGTGCGGTCGAAGGCGCCGGATTCGTTCGTCAGCGCCCTGATTGACCGGATGCCCGAAGGCGTCAGGAACTCATCGATGATGGCGGACATATTGAGGACGGCGCTGTCTCGGGGACGTCGATTGTAAATCGGGCATTTTGCGTTGGGACTGCTGGAATTCCGTCAATGTCATCGGGCTTTGCGTCGACCAGCGGATTTTGGCACGGGGAACTCGGACTTGGCTATATTGCCCACAAGCACGGCTGTTCGATTGCGAAGGGCTGAAGGTATGGACGCGTACCGGTCTGCGAAGGTTTGGGTCTACTCGGTATGACTCTATGATATTCGGAATTTGTAGAACAGATAGTGCTAAAGAGTAACATGTTATTAAAACTTGAGTCTTAACCTCTTCCTTGAGCCTCCAGTTTCATTTTTAAAACGATGTCGCGTTAGTGGCCTGCTTGAAAGCGGCCCTGCCATCGACTCCTTCGATCGCGCGGGTTATTTGAGGGTTGAAGCTACTTGGGGGCGAGGAAAGCATAAGGACCGATCGCAAAACCCATTCAGCATGATCGAACCGCCGTTCTTGACCACGGCCTTGGATCCCGCTCTTTACGCAAACGGGAACCTGACAAGGAAGTGTCAGAGATACATGATAGGTGGGTGTGCTCGAAGTGGAACGGACTCCGCATTCTAAGTACCCATAAGGCCACGTCCTTAACTGACCACGTTGTCTCCAAGCTCCACCACCACTTGCATCGTTGACTGAGCTGGTTAATAATAATAAGATCCAAAGAACTTCATGATCAACAAACCTTCAGTTATCAATTACGCTTTGGACCACTAAACGTATTCTTGAAAACAAGTTTGGAAATATTTGATAGGGTTCTCGAGATACTCCGCGAAGGATACTGATTAATACGAACATGTTTACTGATTAATTTCAAATTCCTCAAAACCTCTCCAAAAATATATAAAAACACTAAAAGGGGCTCCGAAGCAGGCAAGTTAAGGCGAGGAAGGACATGTCCAAAAGTATCACCCGCCAATTACAGCCTCTATGGCTGCTTCTACAATGACCTGCTCGTCGATGGAAATTGAGTTCTTTTCGTCCTCGCTTTCTAGATAACCGATGCACATAACGAACACCCCAAAATCTTCGCTTGGTACCATGACGGATGAGTGACTGTTGTGGTCATTTCCATCCATTGTATGGATCTGTACTTTCTGAAACTCTACTCATTAATGCATTCTACGGGGGAAAGGTACAGCCGGCATAGACGCCTTCCTGTCATACGAAGTCTGACTAGTTCATTCAAAAGTAGAGCCCCAAAACAGCTTTTCCCCGAGATCTGGTTTCGTCTTCTTCACTTTTATGAGACCCATATGCATCATCTCCGTCAACCCGCGGACGTAGCGGGCCCTAACACGCATAAGCCAACGGCCGATATTGTGATTTAGACACATACTGGATCTCCGACTGCGACGGCCGCGGGTCCTCATTTTGCAAAACCAGCGCAAAAGACCCGTGCAGGTCATAAAGGTTTATCACGGCCCCGGCCTCCCAATAAAGATGATACAAGATGCCGAGGTCCGACATTGTCGCGTCGGGCGTTCCTTCACCTGGGTTGCAGCACATGCAGTGGACGTAGAACTTGGAAGTTAGGGCCATCTCGACGCCGGTGCGAGTGTGTGGGGCGAAAGACTTTAAAGCTTTAGATATATCTCTCGGGGTTTGCAAAATGCCCAGCACACCTTAAGCAGGAGCTTCCAGTCGCTGAAGTAATAGACTTCGTACAACGGCTGTTCTGAGTAAGTGATTATCGTTCTAAGTACGCTTTAGTTGCTGGTAAACATCACATTCTATGTACCGCAGGAACTGCAGCAGGAAGTATTTCAACTTCACGTTGAGGTTCGACGGAACCCCATTTCGGTTCCGTCCGTCGCTGACGAGGCTGTCCAGTTTCTCCGATTCCGCTTGTGCGAAGTTGAACTCGCAACTGGAGAAGCACTCCTGCCACGCGACGACGAGGTCCTTCGTCTCGATCTCGCCCAACGCCTGGACTGCATCCAACAGTTTCCCCACAACCGGCGTATTTGCAAACTGCGTTCCGAGGGCGGCGAGTAGAAGCTCCAGCGTTTGGTTGCCAGGACTGACATGCAATAAACAGCGTGCTCCAACCCGCAATCTGGCGTGATTTTCTCGCAGCGAATAGAGATGACCGTAGATTGTCGACCGAAAGTGCTCGTCGTCTCGCACCATCTCAAGCGCTTTCTTGGGTTTTGTATCATAGAGAGAATCTGCATACCTTGGACGCAAATGAACACCAGCTAACGTAATAAGACAATGTACCGTTTGAAGGACGGCAGACTCCGGAGACCATCTAGCTCTCGAGCTGTTAAAGACTCCACGATTAATTCCTCATCCGATGTTGATGTTCCAATGAATACACTTGGGAAACCGCCAACGCAGTGACTAAGCATCGAATACTAATGGGAACTGACTCAGCTGGCGTTAAAGATCAATAAAGCTTTACCTGAAGGCCGCTAAGAAGCGCCGAGATAGATCGGTGTGTCCGTCCGAACCCATCCTCAAATAACAACTGCAAGCATTTCGGACTCAGCTTTACACCGTCGTACGATGATAGGTACATCTTTTTGTAGGTGGTGTCAGATTTGCAATAAAGCCCTGAAGCAAGGCTCACATATTCCAAAATCGAGTTAAGCCGACGGAGGGAGTTGTCGAGATAGAAGTTCTGACATTGAAGGAGCCTTCGAACAGCAGCTGAGATCTCCCGCTCGACGGCATCCGCGGCGCTAGCGACCCCGAGTAAGAAGACGAACGGCAGGTCGCGTTTGTAGTTACTGAAACCGATGATGTCAGCACTCTGGACCACGATTGAAGGCACAGATTTACCAGCATATCCGAACGAAGTCTTCGAAGACTATCGGGTCAAACTTGTCGAAGTCGGGCATGAAGACGACCAGCCGGGTCCGACTGCTGCCGTTGTTTGACCGCAGGAAGGACTCGTGCAGGTGGCTGATGTCGTAGCCGGCGGCGCGACTTTTTTTCTGTCCTGGGATTAGGTACTTCGGTATTAAACACCCCCATCACCTTTTTTGTAAATACGACGCGTGCGTCCTGGAGTATCAAGTAAGGATCCGAACCTTCGTCGACATTCTTACATCTAAATCACTCTCGTCCGACGACATGGGTTCCTCCAAAGTGAGAAATTGCTGAAGCAAGCTCTTCATTGTCGACTTCATATTCGAGCAATTCATGGCGCGAAGAGTTGCCACTTTGTTCTCGACGCTGCCGGATAATCGTCCGATGACGCGGCCGACGACGGACTCGGCATCGACCTCGTCCATCCCTGCGTTTAACATTTGAGATTTCAACTACGCGGGCATCGCAAACCTACCAGAGAAGACCAGCAGACCCGCAGGTAGCTTGTCCTTGCTCATGGCGCTGCAACCGACGTGTTAACGTGTTTAAGTGATCAAACGGAACGAGATTCGCGACATACCTCAATCTCGCATCCTTCACAAAAGATGCGACCGACGACAGAAGATCGCTGTTGAAGCTGGTCATCTCGGACTGCACCGTGAGTCAGCAAAAATGCTCAACAAAGACCCAACCCTGCTCACATCAAGGTGCTTCGTAAATCCTTCCCACTGCCTCAAGTAGGCGGCCCTTCTCCTGTCCCTCAGCGTTTCGCTCTCCTCCCCATTCAGCAGCCGCGGAAACGCCAACTCGCCCTTGCGGGCATGCGGCTTCCTCTTCATCTTCGCGGCGTGCGGGCAAGGCGGCATATACAGCGTCGAGGACTGCTCATCCTGCATCTTGGGTGCTGTCGAGTATCGGACGGAGAAGTTCGAAAAAATGGAACCCAGGCCAACAGTAGCCCACGTCACCAGCTGCCAGTGCTCGGCCTGGTATGATCGCTTCAGGAGCATCACCTTCCGGACCAGGATCATTAAGCTACCCGAGGAGTTCATTGACTACTTGCATGAGGACGGGATCTTTCTCCCGGGCCCGGGGTACGTCACTCGTTCTTATCGATGACAAGAGCTAACCCCCCAGATGCAGGACCGGATCGGGGTTCATTTATGGATCTGATAGTGAGGAGGAGAATGAAGACCCGGATGGTGAAGGGGAAGTGGACGAACGGGCGCCCAGCTTCCCGGATTTGGAAGAGCGGATACGGCTGGCGATTGAGGAGCTCGGCGGGCAGGTGATGCCAAAGCTGAACTGGAGCTCCCCGAAGGTCTCAATTTTCTTCTTCCTCGAGTGACTCTGAACTTTGAGGGTTTTGCAGGATGCGCAATGGATGTTGACGGAGGGTAATATGCGATGCGAGTCGGTGGCCGATGTGTTCCTCCTGCTCAAGAGCTCGGACTTCGTCGCCCACGATCTCTCGCATGCATTTGACAACGTCGTGGATGAGAATGCCGACGGCCCTGAGCAATTCGAGCTTGTTCTAAGGAAGTGGCACAATATCAACCCGTCGACCGAGTTCCGGTGCTTCGTCAAGGATCAAGTTCTTGTCGGTATGTAACAGCATGTTGCCTTTGTGTTCTCAACCTACGACTTTAGCGATATCGCAACGGGACTACTCGAATCACTACCCGTTCTTATTGGAAGCGAAGGACGATATCGAAAACGCCGTCGCCGCTTTTTTCCATGATCAGCTGAAGGATAAATTTAAGGAACCGTCATGTATGTTACATTGCTGCTTGATTTACATGGAATTGACAGTGTCCGTAGTTGTATTCGATGTCTATCTATCGAAGATCGGGGGTTTTATCTACCTCGTTGACATCAACCCCTTCAGTGCAACGACCGACAGCCTCCTCTTTACTTGGGACGAAATTCTTAATGGTATTGCTTTGCACAATGCTCACATATTGACGTTTATTTGGCAGCTACATCCATCTCCACTCGGCTGGTGACGCACTCGAACGGTTCGAACAGCAACCAGCCCATGTTCGCGTCCAACCGCGTGCCGAAGGATCTGCTTGACTTTTCACAAGGCGCGACGCTGGAGGGTTTCGCTAGTAGGTTTATGGACGAGCTGAGGTTGGCGACGGAGCGGGATAAGGAGGATGAGAGCGAGGAATGATTGACCGGTTGATAAGTGCGAACTTCGGTCGATGTTCACGGAGCATGCGAGTGGTTGCGGACAACATCTGTCATTGGCGTTCAAGCCGTTAGCCTCCGTGCCGGATGCATTAATGTAATGCAGATGCTTACCGATGGTAGCGTTAAGTGCGGAAGGGCAACGCGGACGCGTAGGTGGGTGCGACGGGAATATGATTGTTCCGTTGGGTTTGGGCTTGCAAATAAACATGATTGAATCGAAGATTTTATGGCTTCGGATTTATGAACTGGACCATCTCGTCGATTGAGCATGAGATTAACGGCTTTTATTTACAAAAGATACAATTTGACATTGTAAACAGGCTATGTCACGACTAATTTCCAGTGCCGCAAATAAAATAGTAATACACGACCCCAAAACTCAAGCAATGTTGTTGTGGTACTTGTTAGCGGCCGCATCAACAAACTCATGACCCTTCTCGCGAGCAACCTCGACGTAGTCGCTTCCCCTCTCCTTGGCCGCGTCGACGTACTCGCCTCCCTTCTCCTTTGCGTGCTGGTAGGTGCCCTTCGCACTGTCGACGTACTCGCTTCCCTTCTTTTGAGCCGCATCGGCATACTCGCTTCCCTTGTTCTTCAGCGCCTCGTAGTTGCTCTTCGCAGAGTCGACATACTCGCCTCCCTTCTTCTGAGCTGCATCCGCGTACTCGCTCCCCATGTTCTTCAACGCGTCGTAGTTGCTCTTGGCACTGTCGACATACTCGCTTCCCTTGCGCTGAGCTGCGTCCACGTACTCGCCGCTCTTGTCCTTGGCTTGCTGGTAGTAGTCGCTCCCCACCTCCTTAGCCTTGTCGACATACTCGCTTCCCATCTCCTTAGCCTTGTCGACGTATTCGCTTCCCTTGTTCTTCACATGCTCGTAGGCCTCAGGAGCCTTGTTTCGCACGGTATCGGAGGCGTCGCTCGCAACCCAAGAGGCCTTGTTCAAAAGCTCGGAGGCCTTGCTTGCAGCGGCATTGTAGTATTCCGCACCCAGATGCTTAGCCGACTCGTAGAAATCGGTCCCCTTAGCTTTCGCGAGCTCGACGTACTCGGCGGCCTTGTCCTTGATCGTGCCGCCCGTGTTGATCGCCGCGTCCGACGCCTTCTCGTAGTATTCCGGAGCCTGGAGAAGTTAGGAGTTAGTTAATGGCAAAAAGTAAAAATCTCAAAAATCACCTTGTCTTTAGCGAGCTCCACGTACTCGCCGGCCTTATCCTTGATGGTCCCGCCGGTACCAATCGCCGCCTCTGCCGCTTTGTCGTAGTATTCGCCTGCCTTCGCCTTTACCGTCTCGCTAGTGTCTACCGCCGCCCCGGCCGCGGCGTCATACGCAGCTTGAGCATATTCGGATCCCTGTTCGAGCGGAATGAGCCGAAGTTTTGTTATGGATCAAAAAATCGCATATACCTACCTTGTTTTGAGCGTACTGAGCGTATTCGCCCGCCGTATTTCTCACGGTCTCGCCTGTACCGACCGCCGCGTCGGCTGCAGCTTGGGCATATTCGGAGCCCTACCATAGCAAGTTGAGTCGACATTTGAAAAGCATAAAGAATCACGCGGCGGATCACCCACCTTGTCCTGAGCGTATTGAGCGTATTCGCCCGCCTTGTTTCGTACGGTCTCGCCGGTACCGACAGCCGCATCAGCCGCCGCCTGAGCATACTCGGAGCCCTGCAGAGCGCTTTTCAGCCCGCCGCTAACCAAAAAAAAAAAAAGGAGATAGCTCACCTTAATCTTTGCATATTCTGCATATTCGCCGGCCTTGTTCTTCACGGTCTCGCCGGTACCAACGGCCGCGTCAGAAGCAGCGTTGTAGGCAGCCTGAGCATATTCGGAGCCCTGCAAGGCGAGCTTAGCAGTGGCACATCAACGACATAAAACGCCAGATAATCACCTTGTTCTGGGCGTAGGCGGCGTATTCGGCCGACTTGTCCTTAATCGCCTCGCCGGCGCCAACCGCCGCTTCGCCAGCTTTGTTGTAGTACTCGGCACCCTGGAAACATTGTTAATAACTGTCTTCAATTGTTGCACATAAATTGACAATAGCGGACCTTTGCCTTCGCAGCTTGCACGTATTCGGCTCCCGTGTCCGCTGCTACGTTGTATGCGTGGTAGCCCTAGAAAAAGATTATAGCTTAGTGAAACTCTCATACTAAGAGAAGCAAGCAAATATTCGTACCGTGTCTGCAGCGGCTTGAACAAACTCGGCCCCCTTTTCTGCAGCCGCGTTGTATGCCATGTTGCTCTGAGAAAAAAACAACAGTAGTCAATCAGTAATGACCAGAGAGCACGGCCAACAAAACGCACAAATTTCAGTACCGTGTCTTTAGCGGCTTGCGCATATTCAGCTCCCTTATCGGCGGCGACGTTGTATGCATGGTATCCCTACAAAAAATTGCGGCATAAGAGACCTACCGAACACAAAGCGCAAAAAGGTGTACCGTGTCTTTCGCTGCCTGCACGTACTCAGCTCCCTTATCAGCGGCTGCGTTGTACGCTGCGTGTGCCTGTGGAAGAAGACAAAATGTTAATACATGGTCATTGCTTCCAAACAGTAAAGACATTACCTGATTTTTCGCATAGTCGGCGTACTCAGCCGACTTGTCCTGAATTTTCTCGCCGGCCACGGCCGCGGTATCGGCCGCGTAGTTGTATGTCTCATATGCCTAAATGTGAAAGAAGCAGAGGGAATAAAAGTTAGTCTATGATGCGATGCCAATCATGTTCAAGAAAAGTACCTTATCTTCAGCCAACGCATATGCCGCAGCCGCCTTCTCCCTCGCAATCTCGGCAGTTGTCTTGTAGTATTCCGTTCCCTAAAAGCTGGAGAGTTAATGGACCGTTTGACTGTAAAAGATACTGAATGTCAAATCGAACCTTCTCCTTTGCTGCCTGGTAATATTGAGCGGCCTTGTCCTTGACGATCTCACCGGTACCTGCTGCAGCTTCTGCGGCTTTGTCGTAAGCCGCATACGCGTATTCGGATCCCTACAGAGCGCGATCAGTTCACCGTTCATTGAACGTCCACGCGAAACATGATGGATCACCTTGTTCTTCGCGTATTCGGCGTATTCGCCGGCCTTGTCCTTGATCGCCTGGCCGGCCTCGCTCGCGACGCCAGCAGCCTTGTTGAGGTATTCGGATCCCTTCTCGGCCGCCATCGACGCGGCCTCGGAACCCTTGTTCTTGATGACCCAGCCGGCCGCCCCCATGACGTCGGCGGCCTGGTTGACGAGGTGGCCGGCGTTCAGGACCTCTTGATCATCTTCGAGGATGATGGCGCCTGCGAGGGCGGCCGTCGCGAGAAGGCAGGTGAGGATGCGCATCGTTTGAGGTGAGGTTGAGGGTAAGTTGAGAAAGAAATTCGTGCGTCGTCGCAAATTCAGAGCGACTCCTCCACTTGCTGAAGGACTTTGAAGCTGTCAGCCACCGACCGCTCGGACGGCCGTGTCCGACAGCGGTGATCTGTGGTGTGGTGGAGGTGCGAACCTTCTGCAGGCTGCAGGTCGCCACGTTCCACCCTCGGGCTTTCTCGCGCGCGACCATTCTTTACAACGAGGCGTCGCGGAGGAGCCGCATCACACCCACCCACGCCTATTCAAGAAGGTTCTTCGTCTGGTCAGCTCCCTCCTTAAAACATGCGAGCAACTACAACACTGCTCTGAAGACGATATTTATTAATAGTTGCTTGCGTCGTCTGTGGGAGAGACATACTAATAGCCGGATCAAGAATTGGTTGAAGGCCAAATACGCCGGGGTAAAACCTAGTTCGCAGATATATCTTCACTGCTCCAAACTTTCATAAACGTGCTTAAATTGCGAATGCAGACCTGCGACAGCTCTGCCGTTGCAATTACAGACTTTCGACCAGCGTGCGTGCACGTTGGCGCCCTTCCTCGGCCACGCGTACAACCCGCTGGAGATGTACGAGAGCTTATATTGACGGCCAATTTATAGGGAAGAGTTCGGGGGAGTGGGATTGTGACCACGGTAATGGCGACGTTCCTTAGAGAAGGCCACCGATGGTTGATGACTTAGTCCTTCGAAGTTGACAGCATCCATAATGATGGACCTCGATATCGATCGCGACCACCGCCGCCGCGATCGCACACCCCGCCTCTTTCCCGAACTTTGGTCCGGGATCTTGCTGCGGGCCTGCTGGAGCCTCGCCGGCCTCGCTCGCGCGACAACCATCAACCGCGAGATCCGCTCCATGTGCTTCTCCACCCCCCAGTCCAAGTGCGACTTCCTCCTCGCCCGGTGGCGCGGTGACGTCCACCGGGCCCTCGAAGCGCTCATCAAGGCCCGCAACAAGGCTTACATGATGCCCGATCTCATCGGGTGCCTGGCCGTGCTCGTGCGGCTCGGGGCGCGTTACGAGTGCGGCCGAGAGTGCGGGGGCAGGTGGAGGAACTGCTTGCTTCGCAGGCTGTTGCAGAGGGCGGACGCGGTCGCGGCTGTTACGGCCTGCCTTACGGACGAGGATCTGACTGGCGCCATCAAATTCAGCACCTTCCACCGGGGACAGGCGCTCCGGCAGGCCGTGGAGGCCGGGCATGTCACGCTGATCACTGTCTTGCGGCCGTCAGGGATGACGGGGAGGCTGCCGGGCGTTGGTTGGGGGTTGGTGATCCGCAGGAGCACGGACGCCGACGCCGCGAGGGTGTTGGCGGCACAACTTGGGCTGTCAACGGACGGGTATACGGTCGATATCAAGAGCGCGATCAGGGCATGCTTGAGAAGGGGTACGGGGTACATGGGGCTGGCAAAGGAGTTGCTTGGGGAAAGAATATCAGTTGCCGCCTCGCGCCAGATTTGGGCCGACGTGGACATGAATGATACGGAGACGGCACGGGTGGTCATTGGGTTGGGGGTGAGACCCGCGTCGATGGTGATTTGGAGGTATTTGGGTACTTTGGAGAGCTTGCCCCACCGGGCCGCCGACGACGCGTTTCTGATCGAACTGCTCGAGGCCGGGGACCTTCAGCCGTCGTCGCAGCATCAATCAGACGCAACCTCCATTCGGCGGTTCTTGTCGAGACCGAAATTGATGCGAGATCTTGTCGACTCTCGCATGCTCTTTGATAACTACCTTGATGTGATGATCGAGAAAGTTGTTGGCCGTATTTTCTGGAGCAACTACCGGCCAGAGGCCCTTGAGGTCTTGACAAACAGAACCTTCAAGCTGGTCGACGAGATCCGAGCCGCCGGCGGTGCCATCTCCACAGATTGTTTTCTGAAAGCACTGTGGTCAAATGTGCCGGAAGCCGTCGTATCCGCCCTCGTCGACCGAGTGCCCGAGTCCTATAGGACTGAAGAGTTGATTACCGAGCTGATCTGTCGACACTACTGGTTGGCGCACCGCCCCGGCGGGTTTCTATTATGTCGGTCGTTCCCCGTCTCGCTTAAAGCGCTCGACGGTGCCGCCCAGGCAGTGTGGATGGGCTCGGGGCCAGAAGATGACGCAAAGGCCGTTCGTTTGTTCCGGGAGCTGCTCGACCACGCCGACGAATCGGCATTGATTGCTGAAGACAAGATGAGGGATGCTCGCGACACCAGGCTTATCACAAAGGTCCTTGGGAATCGCGCTGCGTTCGATGAGGCTCCTCGGATAGTGCCTATGATTACAATGCTCGTAGAGGCCGGGTTTGCAGTGAAAGTGGAAGACGTAGAATTCGCGCGGACGAAGAGGTGGGTTCAGACTGAGGCTCTTCTGCAAGCTCGAATATGAGCAGCCTATTAATTTTTTGATTGCGAATGAACGTCCCACCGGTGCCCTTCACGTCACTCACGTGGGCAGTGGCAGAAACGATGTACAATATTATATCATATATTATTATTATATCATACACCTTATCTTCCGAACAAGCCAGCTCATACCGCCCGACAATTCCCGATTTTTGTTAAATATCACTTGTCAGAATCACACATGGTGAAGTTCCCACACAACGCAATGGACGCTGCACCCGAGGTCGACGCCCTGATCGAGTCGCACCTCCTCGTCCCCGATCACTCCCTGGATCACGCCCTCCAAACTTCCTCCGACGCCGACCTGCCCCAAATCGCGGTCTCCCCCTGCCTCGGGAAGGTACTTCGCTTTCCACTTGACACCCATTGCCGCTATTCTTACTTACCTTGTAATCTGAACAGTTCCTCTACCTCCTCGCAGCAATCCATGCGCCCAAACGCATCCTCGAGATCGGGACGCTCGGCGGGTATTCGACCCTCTGGCTAGCCAAGGCGCTGTGCAAGGATAATACGTCCCAACCGCGCAGCACCGAGCACAGGCTCGTGACGCTCGAGCTGTTGGAGAAGAACGCCGGCGTCGCGCGCGCCAACTTCGCGCATGCGGGCGTGGCGGAGCTGATCGATGTCGTCGTCGGCGACGCCGTGTCGAGCCTCAAGTCCATGGAAGGCCCTCCGTTCGACTTTGTGTTCATCGACGCCGACAAGCAGGGATATCCGACGTACCTGCGCGAATCCGTCCGTCTCGCGCGTCCCGGTGCGGTGATCGTGCTTGACAACATGGTGCGGAAGGGGAACATCGTGCGTGGGGAGCAGGAGTGGGCATTGCGGGGGGGAGTGCGCGTGGATGAGGAGCGGGCGAATGTTGAGGGGGTGCTAGGGACTTACGGGTTGCTGGAGGAGTTGCAGAGGGACGGGAAGGTGGAGAGCGTGGGGGTGCAGACGGTCGGGAGGAAGGGGTATGATGGGTTTGTGCTGTTGCGGGTTTTATGAAAGAATGTCGACGATGTGTTGCGCATGGAAGGAAAAATAAAATGAAGTATTAACACTGGGAAGGCAGGGAAATATGACGGGTAGTCCGAATGCTCATGATCTTCTGATCCGATGCACATCACGCCGGCCAACTTCGACCGGCAGCTGGCCCAGCTGCGCTCGACCATCGCCGCCTGCGACTTTGTCGCAATCGACACCGAGTTGGTGAGCGCCCCTTGATTCAGGGGGCGGGACCGGCTGTTCCCTGCCGCTCGAATCGTGGCTCGGGAAACCTGCAGTGGCACGACGGGCACCCCCCCGATCACCCCCTCATTGCAAGTGCTGACTCCTTAATTTGCAGACGGGCCTCCTCGGCAACGCCTCCTATGACATCGATTATCGGGACACGCTTCAGGCGCACTACTCGAAGCGGCGGGCTTCGGCGCAGCTCTTCCAGGTCGTGCAGTACGGCGTCGCTTGCTTCACATGGGAGGAGCCCAGTCCTGCACCGGCAGTCAATGGACGCGGGAGCGTGAACGGGAGAGGAGGGTTCGTGAATGGGAACGGGAACGGCGGGTTGCCGATGGGAGCGCAGGGGAGGACGCGAGCGGGTTACGTGGCGAGGCCGTTCAACTTCCATGTCTTCCCAGCATCCGTTCCGGTACTGCGTTATGCTCGCTATCTTGCCGTTGTATCTGAGGTTGGCGCGTAATCGCAGGATATACCTTTATGTCGCCAATACACGGTCGACGGTGACACGCTCCGCTTCCTCCAGGCCAACGGCTTCGACTTCAACGTCTGGGTCGCTGAAGGTCCTTCCTCCACCCTTT
>JADGJL010000980.1:0-11376 GCA_027600665.1 Irineochytrium annulatum
TTATTAATTCTTGATTATTAGTTTTATATCATTTTATTTTTGTCTGTAGTATTTTATATTGCCTGACGTCAAGTGTAATGTGTAGTGAAATTAGCCATTTAGTTTTTGCCAGAAAAGAATTTGAATAAGACACAATTGAAGTGAAGTGATCATACTGAGTGCCTTACCGCATACCTCACAATACCAATAAGAAGAATACAAGTGAGCTGAGCCCATTAGGAGCTGCACTTACCTGCAGATATACCTCTGCGAATTCATATACGGTGATTGCTTGGACCGCAGTAGACGACGCTCACCTTCAGCAGTTCCGGGATGCGGTGGCGGATCCGGTGCGCCATGTACACGCGCAATTGGAGGCTGCGGTGGCCGACGGTCAGGACGCGACGGCGGTGATGAACGCGCTGAACACGGCAATGGAGGCCACGGCGCGCATCCTGACGGCACAAACCCATCGGACACTTCCCACGCGACGCGTCGGTGGCCCGTCACGTCCGGCCCCTGCGGTTACGCGACTCCGGCGCTGCCTCAACCATCTGGGGAGCATGGTACGGCACACCCGCGGGGGGCGAGTACACGAGGTGACGACCGCGTGGCGCCGGTAGGGCCCAGAGATCTGGTGGGAGGTCGGAGCACCCCAACGAGGACGTCGACATTCGAACCCTCGTGCGGCTGCGCCAGGTGCTGACGGTCAGACGGCAAGCGCAGATCCGCTCGGACCGACTGCGCGAGTTCGCGACAGCGGTGGACAACCGGATGGCAGCCTGGACGCGGGGGGACGCACGGCGAGTGCTTGATAACGTCCTCGAGCGCAGAGTGGAGAGAATTTTGGTGGATCCGGCGCGCGTGGCGACGGGCGGCGTGGTGTACCACGCGGAGGGCGTTCTCGACGCCGTCGAAGGAGTGTATGAGGAGTGGTTCGCACCGCGCCACTTCACCCCTTTCTCGCCGACGTCATCCTTTTGGGGCACCATGGCGCCGCGACCTGACATCCAGCCGGCATGGTGGGCGGGTGTCTGTGCTGCCCCTACGCACGAGGCTTCCGCCGTCAGGATATCTCGCTTGGTCACTCCTTCAGGTGCGCCAGGAGAGTCCCCGCAATAAGTTGTTCCACCCGCGTCGCCGTCGGGGGGTAAGACGTCGCCGTCGCTTGCGGGGGCAGTTCCTCAAGGCGTGGTCGCCCGCCCCGCACTTGAAGCAATACTACGTGAACTTCGCCTCCCCATTCCGCGCTGGGATGACTTTGCAGATGCCACCACCGACCCAGATTAGTGCCCCTACTTCTTTAATAAAATCAAACAGATCCTTACGTGTCTTAAACCGCACAACAGGGTTTTTCCTTTGTTGACCGCCCCCGTGGTGGGCACCGTGTACACATTCAATCGGGTATTCCTCGGCCAGGGATTCCAACTCAATCGATGCCACTCCGTACCGTGCTGGCACAACAACCGCGGTCCGCATCTCCCTATCGACACGCTTCTCCCACTAGCTGATTGTGGGCGCGTCATCGGTCACGACCACCTCGCAGCCGTGCCCGTCCACGAAAATACACCTGGGTATGGGTCCCTCCCCACACACCTGCGCGGTGGCCGTCCGGTCCACCGTGCCCGTCACCCGAACGTTCGACACGGTCACCCCCATACGCGAAAAACCGTGGACCACCCATGGCGTCACTTCCTCAGCCCTCAACGCCCTAGCCCACGGCATGATCCGGAGCACCTTCACGCAACGCACCTGCACAGCGCGCTGGTCCACGCGCGTCCAGTGCACGCCTTTAGCTGCAGTAGCCAACGCGGCCTTGTGCTCTGGCACCATGAGTCCCCAAAGCTCGTGTGACGATTAGGTCAATGGTTCAATTCTTAGTCTGATCATTTGATCTAAACGTTATTTTCTTTATATCTTTTGTAAGGATAACTTTTAGCTATGACAATGTTAGTTGAAATGGTAGCCGTCAAGACTGTCTATCAAGTAGCGTACTTAGTTTATATGTTTGCCTGTAGTGACCAAGAGAGCATTAGCTGGGACTTGCTAGAATTGCCTGAGTTGTCTATTTAGGGTTTTGTGATGTTACGTCATGGATTTGTAAGCTAATCGAGTTGTTATTATTTCATTGGTTAGCCTGATAGTATAAAAGCCGATGGTAGGAAAAGGAACAAATATATGGACATATAATTGAGAGTGTATTGAAGAATTGCTGCATTAAGTGTAGCCGGACCCTCTGCGAGCATATCCGTCACAGCTCGGCGCCCACCTTCTCCGCGAAGGGAAGAACCACATGTACCCAGTGACGGTAGCCCTTGAGCCCCGCCGACGACTTGGCCTGAGCAAACGGCTGCTCTTGCCAGAACCGAGTCACCTCGATCTCCCGGCCTCCTCCTCCGGGGTCTCGCCCAGCTTCCACACTGGGGTCGCTATGAGCACCTGGGTGCTCACCAGGCGCTTCCCCTTGGCCGGCTCAAAACCGAACTCCCAATCCATCACTTCACCCTCTTCCTCGCGCTCTGAGCGCTCCCACTGGTTGGCACCGCCCCCCCTTGTCCAGGGGGCTTCTGTCCCTCCTCCTCCATGTATGCGTTCTGCTTGAAGGTATCAGGCGGTGGCTTGTGCGATGGAGCCGCACAGACACAAGTTTTTTGATCTGGTGGATGGGGTCTTAGATCTCTTGCGACCGAAGGTCGTTACGGATAGGATGGTGGTTTACTGCTTGCAGAAGATCGTTGGGGCTCGTTTGAAGTACATGTGGACGGGACACTTTTTGGCGCCGTCCGTGCTGGACAAGCTCACGGCAAAGCGCCACCGGGTGTTTAACAGAAGGCCGGACTATCACGGTTGACTCCGAACTTGGTTGTGCATCACCCGCTCGTTGACGGGGTCCTCGACTTCACGCGGGAATATATTACTGATCAAATTATGAAGGTCTACCACATTCTACTAACGCCCGGCATTGCGCGCCGTCTGCTGGAGGCGTACCTCATCCACACGCAGAACTGGCTCGGCCTTCCGCACGGGATCCTCCAACACCCGGGCCGGACGTTCGTGCACTTAGCGGCCGGTACCGCCCGTCGGGTCCTTTGTTTTGTCGCCCAGGTGGCGGAGGCGGGGTTGAACCTTGACCCGGTCCTTAACCGGGAGGCCTTCGGCTGGGGACACGTGGCGGGGGGGGCCATACCGTTGGCTGCGGTGTTGCCACGGGCGCAATATTGGCGAGCACGCCGGGGGATGGAGATGGCCGGATGGCGGTACCTCGAGCAGCTGCTGGCCGTAGACTGCCTTGCCCTGTGCGCGGTGACGGACTTGGCGGTCGAAGCCGAAGCAGAGTCGGACGCTGCAACAGCGCACGGGTGATCCGGCGGGCACTGTGTAGACCCCCAACGCATCAACTTCAGGAGACTGTGGATCGACCAGAGGTTCACCCGTGGCGTACGGCCTCGCAAAGAGTCACAGGTGTACAGGCATTTAGCCGGCACGGCATGTGCCTAAGTTTGACCACTAACACCTTCTGGGATCACTGATCACTGATTACCATCACTGATGAACATCACTGATCACTGATTAGCATCACTGATCCCATCGCTTTTTGCGATCTGATGGGAGCCTAGTGGCAGCCTCCAGCCAGGTATAAAACACCTGTCTGCTGGAGGTGGGAGGTTCAGTCCCTCCATCCCATCCTACCTCGTCGGCTTCCTCCACTCCACCGACACTTCACCTTCGGACACGCGTCGGGACTCGCTCAAGCAACCCTCCGAGGACGAACAAGAGCGATAGTTACCTACAACATACGTGGTAAGTTAGCGGAGAAGACTGATTGGCTCGCAGCGCTGTGGGATACAGGCCGGCTGGACTGCATGGCCCTCGAGGAGATTGGCCAACCCGAAAAAACGGTGCATTGGCGTCTTCGTCACGAGTGGACTGGCCGACGCTGGGACGCCAATGTCAAAGTCTATGGAACCCGGGCCCGGGGGACACATGGGGATGGCACCTGTCTGGTGCTGTCGGCGTGCGGGGCACGCCATGTGCAGCAAGTGGAGCGCGTTGGGAGCCGAGTGGTGTTGGTTTTCCTGGCCTTCCCGCACGAAGTCATGCGGGTCACTGCTTGCCACTGGCCTCACACGGCGGAGGAGCAGGATGAGGTGCTAGCATGGGTGCGACGGACAGTGTTGGCAGATGAACGTGCGCGGGTGCGCAGTGTCTGGCTTGGCGATTGGAACGCCGTCCAGGACGGGACACTGGACCGCGCACCACCTCAGCCTGAAGCGGCCGTCGGGGCTCGTGCTGTCCTGGAAACCGCGGGCGGTGTGGACGCATACCGAGACCAGTGGCCCACGTCCCCGGGCCATACGCGGCGAGGCCAGATGGTCGATGGCGCCCAGGACTCCAGTCGAATCGATGCGGTACTGGTCACGACCACCTTAACCCGCTTCCTTGTCCAGTGCGCCTGCATGACCGACTTCACCGACCCACGATGTCGGACCACACACCAGTAGTGGCGGAGTTCTTTCTGCGGGACATCCTGGTTCCTGCCGGGAACCTCATCCTCACGCCACGGACGGCGATTGCTTGGACCGCAGTAGACGACGCTCACCTTCAGCAGTTCCGGGATGCGGTGGCGGATCCGGTGCGCCATGTACACGCGCAATTGGAGGCTGCGGTGGCCGACGGTCAGGACGCGACGGCGGTGATGAACGCGCTGAACACGGCAATGGAGGCCACGGCGCGCATCCTGACGGCACAATCCCATCTGACACTTCCCACGCGACGCGTCGGTGGCCCGTCACGTCCGGCCCCTGCGGTTACATGACTCCGGCGCTGCCTCAATTATCTGGGGAGCATGGTACGGCACACCCGCGGGGGGCGAGTACACGAGGTGACGACCGCGTGGCGCCGGTAGGGCCCAGAGATCTGGTGGGAGGTCGAAGCACCCCAACGAGGACGTCGACATTCGAACCCTCGTGCGGCTGCGCCAGGTGCTGACGGTCAGACGGCAAGCGCAGATCCGCTCGGACCGACTGCGCGAGTTCGCGACAGCGGTGGACAACCGGATGGCAGCCTGGACGCGGGGGGACGCACGGCGAGTGCTTGATAACGTCCTCGAGCGCAGAGCGGAGAGAATTTTGGTGGATCCGGCGCGCGTGGCGACGGGCGGCGTGGTGTACCACGCGGAGGGCGTTCTCGACGCCGTCGAAGGAGTGTATGAGGAGTGGTTCGCACCGCGCCACTTCACCCCTTTCTCGCCGACGTCATCCTTTTGGGGCACCATGGTGCCGAGACCTGACATCCAGCCGGCATGGTGGGTGGGTGTCTGTGCTGCCCCTACGCACGAGGAAGTGGCGGCGGCCCTGGCAAAGGTTGGCGCGGACAAGGCCCCAGGTCCATCCGGTCTCACCCGCCGGGTCTGGGAAGAAGCAGGCCCGCCGGTCATGGCTCTGTTGGTGCGGGTCGTACAGCTCTGCTTCACGTACCAGATAGCGTGCACCGCTTCTGGCTCTACCCGATACCGAAGTCCACAGCATGGGCAGGGGACCTCTGGAAAACACGGCCAATCGCCTTGTTAGAGGTAGTGTACAAAGTCATTGAACATGTTTTACAGGGACGCATCACGGCAGTGTGTATGGCCCACCCGGAGATCCTGGCGGAGCCCAACTATGCTGGTCTCCCCGGGGGTTCTACAGCCGAACCTGTTTTCATAGTCCGGACGCTGCTGGAGTACGCACGGGCTCGGGAGACACCGCTTTACCTCCTGTTCAATGACATCAAGAAAGCTTTTGACACGGTGTCCTGGGTGGGCATGGCGGCGTGCTTACGACGCATCCGTATGCCCGAAGCCTACATCACAATGACCAGCAACATGGGTCGCCGCCTGCACGCTCAGGTGCTGACCGCCTTTGGCCCCACGGCGGGCTTCCACCCTGGGTCGGCAATTCAGCAGGGCGCCGTCAGTGAACCGTGGCGCTACCACGCGCGGCTCTACTGGCGACCCTGATGCAGCATACGGCGGGGTTTCGCCATTCGCACAACGCTCCCGTGGACGGTTGGCCCCACGGCAGTGGCGCCGTCGACGTACGGGGCCCGGGTCACTGGCGTCGCCTATGTGGACGACCTGTGCACGGCGGCGGCAACGTGGCAGGACCTGGAACGGCAAGCGTCGCTAATCCGTGAGTTCCAGGGCGCGATGGGCATGGTGTTGAATACCAGCAAGATGGACATCCTCGTCGTCAACGCGACGGCGGACAACCCGACGGAGCTGGCCTGGGACGGCGCCGTTGTCAAGGTGGTGCCCCCTGGAGGCGTGGTGCGCTACCTCGGGGTGTACTTAGAGGCCGCTGGCGAAGCCGGGGTCATTGCGCAGCTTATGGCGGCGGTGGACGGAGTTCTCGCCTTACTTCGACCGAAGGTAGTGACTGACAAGATGGTGGTGTACTGCTTGCAAAAGACCCTCGGAGCCCGGCTCCGGTACATGTGGACAGGGCACTACTTGGCGCCAAAGGTGCTGGAGAAGGTAACGGCGAAGTGTCGGGGGCTTTTCAAGGCGAAAGCGGGGCTGGCGCGCTCGACCCCTAACTCAGTGGTGCATCACCCGCTGGTGTACGCGGTGCCCGACTTCGCCCGGGAGTACATTACTGACCAGTTTATGAAGGTGTACAACGTTCTACTGACGCCGGGCACGGCTCGACAACTCCTCGAGGCGTATCTCATTGATACCCAGAACTGGCTTGGCCTCCCGCATGGGGTGCTGCAACACCCTGCCCGCGGCTTCGACCACCTCGCGTCCAGAACCGGCCAGCTGGTGCTCCGCTTCCGCGCAAGCTGCGACGGCGGGTCTTAGCCTCCACCCGTCCTGGACAGGGAGGGCCGAGGATGGGGACATGTGGAGGGGGGCGATCCCGTTGGCTACTGTCCTACCCTTGAAGGCCTACCGGCGGGCACGCAGCGGTATGGCGCCCGCAGGATGGCGGTACCTCGAACAGCTCCTGACATACGACTGTCAGGCGTTGTGCTCTTCGGCAGTCTTGGGCGTCGCGGCGGACACGACGACGGCACAGGCCCATGCTGTATTACGGCAGGCGCTCTGCCGGCCTCGGTCGCACATGCTGGCCGACGGAGTTGACCGGCCGGCGTCTCACGTGTGCGGTCGGCGTCTTACGAGGAGTGGCGTCGCCTGCTGCGCCGATCAGTCGTATACTTCCCGTGTGCAGGGTGCGATCTGGGGTCGGCCAACGGCCCGTGCCACGTGGCGGCCTACGCGGACGCCTTACCGCCGGCCCGGGTGTGGAAGGACACAGAACCCCCGCCCACGGTCCCCGGCACGCGACGACGCCTGCTTCCGCTCCCCTACGTCCTGGACCTGGAGTTAGATGAGGTACGGGCGGCCCGAACGGCGGCGCTGCGGGACGCACGCCTACCGGCTCTGACCGAGCAGGTCGGACCGGCGGTGGCGGCCCGGCCGGATCAATATGTACGCTGGACAGGCACGAGGTCCCAGGTGGCAACGGCAGCTGCCACCCTACGGCAGTGGGCGGGGGGCCCGCGAGTGTGCCTCTACACGGATGGGTCGGTTCGGGAGTCGCGAATGGCGTTTGGGGTCCATGTATGACGATTACGACCAGAGTTCAAATCATACATTAGGATCTCATCTTTATTTTCTTTATACCTTTGCAAGGAGTAGAATCAAGTAGTTACAATGTTAGTAGAAATTGTATCCTCATATTTTATCTAGATTGTCATGAATTTTATTTAGTACTTTGCCTGTAGTTACCAAGGAGTGCATTAGTCTATGTGAACTTAGAGAATTTCTAGTGTTGACTATAAAAGGCTTGTAGCTGAGCCGAATTAGCCAATAAGAAGAATACAAGTGATTTGAGCCACGCTGAGCCCATTAGGAGCTGCACTCACCTGCAGATATACCTCTGCGAACCCATATCCTTCACACCATGCACCAGGAGCCGGCGCGGTGGCGGCGCGACTCCCTCCTGGCCATCCGACGTCCGGGGCGGCCAAACTGGTGGGCCTCCTGGTTGCCTTGCAGGCGGTGCCGGAACGAGGTGGCAGCATCGCGCTGGATAATGAGGGAGTGGTGGCTCGCTTCAACCAACTGGTGCGGGAGGGATTCTTTCCGCGGCGGGCGGCGCGCGCCGCCGACATGGTGCGGTGGGCGGTGGTTGCGGCATTGGTGGCCGACAGACGGGCGCAGGGTTGGGAGGTCCCGGAGGTGCGGTGGGTGCGTGGGCATCAAGATGTGGCGGGGCTAACAGGGACTGCGTTGGCGGACGCAGCCGGGAACCAGCGCGCGGACGCGTTAGCGACTACACACACCGGCCCACTGGTTGAGGAGGTTGCCGCGCGGCAAACGACGGTGCCGTGGGTGGCCTTTGCCGGTACGATGGAGGTCGAGGGGCACGTGCGGAGCACCTTGACGACACTGGACCGGTACCATGCCGGCTTCGAGTTCCTCTTTCAGCCGCGGCACGATTACATTGCTGCGATTGCCGGGCTTCTGGACTGGGAGCTGACCATGACTCTTCACGAGAACAGCTTCGTATGGGGCCCGGCGACGACGCGGGGGGACGCTGCCCGCCGGCGCTTCGCGGTGCAGGCCTTGACCTGGCAACTGCCGACGCAGGGCGAGCAGTGGCGGCGCCGCCCAGACCTGTACTGGAACGGCTGGTGTCGGCGCTGCTGGCAAGGGCCGGAGACCCAAGATCATGTGTGGGTGTGCCCACTGGCGGAGGCGGCGGCGCAACAGACTCTAGATGCGGGTCTCCAGGAGCTGGAAGCGGCGGTGCGGCGGTGGGTCCACCGTCCACGGACAGCCGAAGCCGCTTGCAACCTGCTCTGGGACCGCGGCGGGGTACCTTGACGGCGACCGGGAGGGCCGGGAGCCACCAGGCGGCGGGTGGTGGCTGGGGCACACGCCGGAGGAGGTGGTCCGGCCTGTGCTGTGGCTTGACTTGGCGCGGGGGGTAGTCCCACGAGCGTGGAGGCGGTGGCTACAGGACGTCGGCCTGTCGGCAGCGGAGGCGACAACGGCGACTCTACGGGCGGCACATAAGATCCAGCGCATGGCCCACGCGTTATCTGGCGGCCGCGGTGCGCAGTCACAGTGGCATGGGAACTTGTGACCGGGATCACCCGGCGAGCGAAACGACGTCCAGCCCGCCGGCAAGGGTTCCGTGATGAGGAAGGCTTTCTGCACCGGCTGGTACATGTTTCTTCTTTCTCTCACTCTTTCCCGCGTTTCGGGAGCTACTGGGGACGGCATTGGTGCTGGGACCGACCACACGACCGGAACGGCCGGATGGAGACTGTGAGCGTTGCGACCAACACGGGGGGAGGTGCTCAGTCTGCCACCGCGGACGCGCGGCGGCGATACGGGAGTTTGAGCGGGACTACCACGGCTTGCAGGCGCCGGTGGCGGGCTTCACACACATATCGGCGACATTGAGACGACGGCATCCGGCGTGGGCACACTCAGAGGCGTGGGAACCCTCTGAGCGCGGGGCCGCCGGAGTGCCGGTGGAGATGTCGCCGAGGCGTGTGGAGTCAGCTGTCACGCAGCAAGCTGGGGAATCCCCCATAGCTCCTATAAAGGAGGGTTGGGGTTGGGCAGCCATGTGAGTGGAGCGGAACATGTGTGTTGCCGCCATTGTCTTATTGTTGGGCCTCTGGGACTACCGGCAATAAGTGATGTTTGTGTTTAGCTAGCCCTAGATCCAACAGCCACAACACTTAAAATAGTAAAAAAAAAAAAAAAAAAAGAAACGTGGACAGGAAGCGTGGATCTGAAAGTGTCGGTAGCGGTTGCCAGAAACTGATGCACTTGATAAGAGCACCGACCGTGTAGGAAGTGAGCTCCAAGGAGTGAAAGCTGGTGAGCCAGTCGGTATCCGCAGTATGTCCTGCATTCTGTCAAAAGCCTTGATGGAGGTAGTTGATTCCGATCGAGCTGACACGGTCATCGAAAGTCTTGCGTACAAATTCTGTGCGGTGCCAAGTACCACTCCAGAGAATACTGACTGCCTTCGCGTGCTTGTGGACAGAATCATACTCCTTGTTGACCCGGGTATCACCCTCAGACTCCTTGATTCGAGCTGCACGGCCCGCAGCTGCTCCAATGCCTGCTGTGGCAGGGATAAGCTGGAGGGCCTTGCCGACATCGCCGGTAAAGGTCAGACGGGTCGCGAGTAGATCACTTTGATTCCGTTCCAGAGTCGAAGGGAGTTCCTGTACTCGGTATCTAACCAAAGTTGGATGTTGGAATCCGTAGTGCCGGTGAATGGCTCTGGCAACTTGATGTTAGAGGAACTTGAGGTATCGTTGGACATGGCGTATTGCGCTACAAACTTCATTGTTTTCCCACACCTAAGACCAACACTTACAAACTTGCGCCGGAGCTACGATTCCGCAGCTGACAGGAAAGGGAACGCAACACCAACGCAGCTCATCTCTACAAAAAATCCGTTGTGAGAGGTCATGTCAGCGCAAAGATATATTGGATGCAGTGTCAAGGTGTTGAACCTCCGCCCGTAGCGTCTCCTTACAGCAGAGCCTTGGGTTGCCACTGGGCACACCACGCGTATCGCCGAGACGATGAAGGGCATGATACGAGAAGTCTAAAAGACTGTTTCAACAGTGACCATATGGGAGGATAAAGGGGTTTTGACTCTCCATCCGTCCGTCATTGATCAAGCCTTGAGGACGTGGGTGTGAAGGAGCTTCACATCCCTGATAGGAGAAGCCACACCGGGCTCCTCATGTCTCGTCGCTGTGACGTCGTCCCGATCAAACAGCGACAGCGTAGCCATGACCGAGTGTTCGGCAAGCGGTATTTTGGCGGAGTTGATCCCGCAGTGCACCTTGCAATCGGCGCTAACCAGGTGTGTTTGGTTAATAACAGTAGAGGTAACAAACGTCGCTCAGCCGGGGTGACGATACCTCTCCCGGAGGAGGGGCGCTTTCCTTGTCGGGACGGCCTGTACCTTCCTGGGATTGAAACGTGACTCGGGCCCATACTTGCTCTTCGCCATCGGATGGGAATATGGGGTTGCTCTGTCGCTGGAGCACAGTGGCCTCTAGCCCGGATGGTCCCGCAGAGGCCCTTGGAAAGCTGAATCGGCAGCTTTTCAAGCCTCTTTGGTCATACAGCACCCAGTCAATCCACTTGGAGTTATTCCTGCGGATGGTCGTATAGTAAAGCACGGCAGGAAGAGGCATCTGGCTATTATGACGATTACGACCAGAGTTCAAATCATACATTAGGATCTCATCTTTACTTTCTTTATATCTTTGTAAGGAGTTGAATTAAGTTGTTACAATGTTAGTAGAAATTGTATCCTCATATTTTATCTAGATTGTCATGAATTTTATTTAGTACTTTGCCTGTAG
>JADGJL010000982.1:0-11339 GCA_027600665.1 Irineochytrium annulatum
ACCTCGTTGTCCCCGCTGTCGACGAAGACGACGTCGCCCGCCATCTTCGCTCCTTTGCCCGCGGCACAGCCGGAGGCCGCACGGTATCCGCCCCGACCGCCTTAAGATCCTGATTAGCCCGTCGGCCGCCCCCTTTGCCTCTTCCTTACTTGCTAACCTGGTTCGGCTCCTGCAGATCCTCCTCGCCGGCCGTGCACCGCTTGCCCTCCGCCCGCTTCTTTCCTCAGCCTCCCTCATCGCCTTGGAAAAGCCAGCGGGGGTGTCCGCCCCATCGCTGTTGGGGAGTCTAGTCGTCGCCTCGCCTCCAAGATCGCCCTCCGGTGGGCAACCCCCGCCCTGCGCGCCCACCTTGAACCGCTGCAGCTGGGCGTTGGCACTCGCTCCGGCGCTGAGGCCGCCATTCACGCCCTCAACCGGCTCCTTCGCTGCCCGACTCCACCTCCCGACATGGTCATTTGTCAGCTCGATGTGGCCAACGCCTTCAACGCCGTGTCCCGCCAGGCCGTCCTCGACGCTGTCGCCCGCGTCTGCCCTGTTATTGCTCCGTGGGTGGAGTATACCTACGGTGGCCCCTCCTTCCTCTTCACTGGTTCGGATGTCATCGAGTCTTCCTGCGGTGTACAACAGGGTTATCCCCTTGGCCCCGCCCTCTTCGCCCTCGTTCTCCACCGGCACCTCCTTGCTGCCAACTCCATCGACCGGGTCTTCGCCTGCGCCTTCCTGGATGACACCACCCTCGTCGGCCCCGTCTCTCACTAGCTGCCGCCCTCCGCCGGTTTGCCGCCTGCGGTGCCGTCGATGGCTTGCACCTCAACCTTACAAAGACGGCCGTCTGGGCGTCCCACCACCCGTCGCGCGTCGACTGGTCCCTGCTGCCCCCTCAGGTGTCGATCACTTCCTCCCCCGGCCTTTCCGGCCTTTCCGTCCTCGGTGGCGCTGTTTCCCTTGACCCCGCCTTCCACGCCGCCACCCTTCACCGCCGTTTGGAGCAGCTGTGGCCAACGCTCGACTCCATCCACGCCTTAGGTGACCCCCAAGCCTCCCTGCTCCTCCTCCGCGCTTCCACAGGTGTCCCCAAGCTCCTCTATGGGCTGCGTACATCGCCGCCATCATTCATCTTTGACCTACTCCGCCCCGCCGATGACCGCCTTGCCTCCGCCCTCCGCCGCATCACTGTCGCTGATGGCCCCGGGTTTGGTGCCCTTCAGAGCCAGATTGCCGCCCTCCCCATTCGCCACGGAGGCCTCGGCATCCCCCTTTTGGAAGACGTTGCCCTGTTCTCCTTTTTTGCTTCAGTCACTGATTCCTTTCCCTTCAAGACTCATTGCTTTCTTTTGCACCCTTCGGCCCTTCACCCCCCTTCACCCTCCTCCCGCTCGCCCGCTCCTTTGCCGCCGCCGTGTCTTCTGCCGACCCCGACCCGGTCATAGCCAAAGTCTCCTCCATCACCTCCAACTCCCAACAACGCACGATGGCGGACATACTCTATGACCACATACGGGCAGTGCTAGACGCTCACCTTGCCCGGACAGCCCACGGCCATGCTCACCGGCTTATCCGTGCCACAATCACCCAGCCTCACGCCTCCGCCTGGCTCACCGCCTTTCCCTCCCGCAGCCTGGGCCAAGCCCTCAACCCCACTGCTCTCCGAGTAGCCCTCCGCTTACGCCTCTTCGTTCCACTCTTCCCTCGGGGATCCTCCTGCGGTCAGTGCGGCGATGACTTGGACGTGTACGGTTACCACGCTCTCTCCTGTCGTTCCGGTCGCCTTAACGGTATCACCGCCCGCCACAACGATGTCCAGCACGCCCTTCACGCCTTGTGCTCCCTTGCTGGCCTCCTTGCCACTGAGAACGCTCACGTGGGCTTCCCCGGCACCTCCCCAGGCACCGGTCTGCGGCCCGCAGACATCCTGCTCGCGTCCTGGGACAACGGCCTGCCCACCTGCCTGGATGTGACAATCTCTAGCCCGCTCGGCGCAAGCCTCGCTAACTCTTCCGCACCCGGCCACACCACAGTCGCCGCTGAACGGGGTAAACTGGTCAAGTACGCGCAAGTCTGCCGGGACCGAGAGCACGGCTTCATTCCCCTTGCTTTTGATGTTTTTGGATTTACCGCCCCCCCTTGCCTCCGGGGGCTGGCGGCAAATAATTTGGCGGGCAACCCCGCGGATGAGAGCGGAGGAAATACGTCGGTACACAATAGCAGAAGAAACATAGGAGGCAAAGCGTTGATGGGCAGAAAGCATACAAACAAGGTGAGACAAAAGGAGGAGGCAAGGGGGGCGGTAAATCCAAAAACATCAAAAGCAAGGGGAATGAAGCCGTGCTCTCCGTCCCGGCAGACTTGTGCGTACTTGACCAGTTTACCCTGTTCAGCGGCGACTGTGGTGTGGCCGGGTGCGCTATCTTTTTGGCAGTGTATATTAAAACTAGGTCAAAGGACTACCATCACAAGTCAAAATAGCGTCAGAAAATTCACTGGATATGAAAAAAAGCCAGCAAATTTACGTTTTGAAGGAGAACCGGGACAACAGCGTTCTGCTTCGAGGTAGAGAACGACACTCTGCGCGTCCGCTTTATACCTCACAAATCCAACTGTCAGCTGCTGCTGTAGGTCAATATAATACAGAGTCCTGTATCGATCAGGTGTGAAGTTCAGATTGTCCCTCCCTTCCAACATCAATTACTCACCGCAACCGCGCCGCAGCCAGGAGGGCCTCTGCAAATTATGAGTTGGCCTTTTGACCGCGGTCCATAACGCCGTGGCAGCGCTTCCGAAAGGCCCTGCAGATCGCTTACCACCAACTTGCTACGCCGCCGTTACTTCGCACCATCTCAGAACTCTTAGGAGAAGTGGTGATCTGGCACTGGGTGGAATGTTTGACACCGTAAAAAATGCCAACAAACACATCAGAGGGGAGTCGGATTCGAGGCTGTAAAGGGTCCATCGGCGTGAAACGCGCTGACGCGACGGCGAAGTGGGACGTGGAGGCCAAGGTACGCGCTAGGGCGCGCTCTGTTGTCGATGCGTTGGCGGTCAAGGAGAAGGCCGCGATCTCGGGCGGACACGTCCAACCTTTGACGTCGGCGCCTCAGGCCTCGCGAAAGCCAGGACGGCCGAAGAAATCTGCCGCGGCCGCCTCTGCTATAAATCCAGCTCTTCCGGTGAGGACGCCGCCCGCCTTTGTGGAAACGCGTCAAGAGCTTTGTGAAGGGTGTCCATTTTTCAGGTTTCAGCCCTCTCTTTTGATAATATTTGGCACTTACTAATACTTGTTAAGATCCTATCAGGGAGGCGTGTGAGTACTCCTTCACCCAGGCTCCGTCGCTTTGACGCGTAATATCGTGCTAATTGGTTGGGTGAACAGCTACAGCCATTGCAGAGCCGGGTGCCTCTCGTCGGTCGGCCAGCCGTGCAGCATCACACACGGATTTCTTTTGGACGGGTTTGCCTACGCAGGCGATTGCTTCCGCGGCAAGCACTTCGTGAGTCACGGAGGCGGTGACGCGGCCAAGAAGTCGTCGGGTCCATCTAACAACGCCGCAGAGACATCCCTGTACGAGCTGCAATACGACCAATCACCATGCAGTCGTGGCGTGAAGTCCCTCATCAGCAGCCTTCGAGCCGGCAACGCCGTTGGCGTGATCATGGGTGACGGCTATGCGAGGACGCACGTCGGAATGACGGTGCCAGGGAGATTCAACTTCGTCGCGTTTTACCGCGTGAAGGCCGTGTGGGCGGTGCTGGAGAAGGCGAAGGGCGGCTTGCGCCGTAGGTACAAGTTCTTATTTGAGCTCTGCCGCGTGGGCCAGAACCAATGGTGGCTAGGGGAGGACGCGAGAGTGAAGGTAAAGTTGGAGGATGGGACCTCCAAAGAATCTGTATCAAGGCCGACTTGCTTTTGCAGCCAATGCGGTATCACGTCCTTTCAGCCCTACAAGGAGGAGATCTGCCTGAACTCAAAATGCGATCAATTCTTTCGCCGAAGGGGATTAGACGGCCAATACTCGGAGGCGTTCATCGTTGACTGCAGCGGCAAGGAGGACCCTTACAACCCGGCGTTGTTCGGCGGTTGGAGCACGGATGAAACTTCCGGTGACCTCGATGCCATTTTTAAAGAGGTATCCCGGGAACGAAAGCCCGCAGCGAAGAGATCTTATTGCGGGCGGGGTAGAAAACGGTCAGAGTGCGCAGTGGAGACGTCATGTGCTGCGGACGACCAGGACGAATTTAATGAAGATGGTGCATTTTTTGGGTCGGAATGGTCGGATAAGGAGGCATTGTCGGGCCGGATTCCCTGCTGGGGACCTGACAAGCGCTTTGACGATCGGAAGCGGACGCGATTCTGCGACTGTGGGAGGATATCCCTGAGGGTGCATTGGGACTTCTCCATATGCCAGTCTTGCGGCAAATGGGTTTGTGGGCAGAAGGAGCTCAACTTGTATTTGTTCTAACTTTTGGCATTGAACAGGAAGGAAGAATCGGCAACGTTGGCTCCCCACCCCCTCCAGAACCGGGACTCCCGCCGGACTCGTTCCCGCCTGGTTGCATGAAGTTTACAATTGGTTGCGGCATTCGCTTCAAGCGATGCATTTTGAAGGACTTCGGGAAGCTCACGGGCCGTCTCGCCGTCTTTTACGACATGAAAGGCGGTGGCACGATAATCCACGTTCTCGGACGTTATCACGCGTATGGAGCCATGGCTGGCGCCACGTACGAGTATGAGGATGCCTATCTACGTATGCTTGATGACGCTGACTTGCCGATGGAGAGGTTGATGCTAACCAATCACAAAGGTTCTTACTTTCTCGTTTGCCTTTTTGCGACACTTCGCTAACAAATGTAGTCGACAAGTTTCGCGGAAACTCGTTTGCACTCAACATCGGCAGAGCTTACTCGCACGCGATCAAGCTACCGGCTTTAGATCCACACAACGTTGCGGACGAGGATATGATGTCGATCTATGCGGAGGTGGTCGATCTCTGCCACGAACTAGTCCCTGGTGGCAAGTTTACTCAAAACTTGCTTCTCGGTGAGTTCTTCACATACATTTAAACAGCTGACATGAGGGTGAAGGTTACCTGCCTGGACAACGGATGGCTTTCCACGCGGATGGTAGGCCCTGTCAAAATGACTTTTCGGCTTCTAACGTTTTCCGCCTCTGTCAGATGAGAAAGGTGTCACAGGCGCCGTCCTCACGTGGAGTCTAGCGGGCTCCTGCGAGTTTCGGGTTCGTGAGGCCGCTGTCCCGATCGACACGGTCATCCCGCAACTCGATCCAAGTACCACAATCCCAGTTCCCGATGGCGACTACGTTGAGCCAAAGGTTTCGACCATGAAGCAGCCGAGGGGCCTTGATGCTCTCAGCAACGTTAACGATAACCTGCAGCTCTTGGCAAATGTCGGCGTCGAAGTGCAAGCCGTGGTTGAGCGCCTTCATCGCGCATTCGGCACTGCTTCGACCGAAGTAAAGGTGCATAATCCCTCGCCTTTGGATGCTCTTGCGGTGATTGTCACACAACGATTGCGAAGCGATTACAACTCGCCCTTGGATGTTCTTGCGGAAATTGCCATACAGCGACTGCGGAGCGCTCACAACTCGCCCTTGGATGTCCTTGCGGAAATTGCCACACAGCGACTGCGGAGTGCTTACAACCCTGCCTTTGACGTGGGTTTGATTACTCTATCGGCCATCGCCGCGCACCGTCTTGTGAGCGGGCACGCGGCGATACCGTGTCAGTGGGCGAGCTGGGGCCTTGGCGCAGGCGTAGTTGGGGATACGCCCGCCAGTGCCTGGATGGGGAGAGGGGCGAAGGGCATTAAGAGGGAGCGCGACGAGAACAAGGACGTCTTCCTTGTCCCGGCTAAAAAGCAGAAGGGCGGGCGGCCGACGAGGAATAAGCTCAAGATTCCGAAGACAGGGATCCGACAAGTTTTAGCGTTGGATTTGCGGCACGGGGATGCGGTGATTATGGTATGGATGCTTATTTGTAGTTTAAAAGGTTAACTCAGACGATAGGATGGTGAATCCGTTCAAAAATTCTACCAGCACTCCATTTGCGGCGTCAAATCGATTAGGTTCGCCGTCACAGCGCGCCAAATTGTTCATTCGCTTTAAGTCCTCTTCTTATTTTTTCCTGCATTGTGTATCATGTCCTCATGTAAACCTAACGTCTAATTTATCGCTATTTGTCGCTCGTCCGGCTAGTATAACAAATGAATCTGCCGTGATAGCACGTCGCCTGCACACCCAGCCTTTAACACCAACTGCGAGAGCATTTCTTTTAATTTGCGAGAGAATTGTGTTTATTGCGACTTGCAACACATGTTAAGGGACATTTTACTATATTGGATAACATTAAGAGCTAACGAGTAGAATACACAATTATATACGAGATGGAGATAATAACAGAACATATTAAAACAAAAGACGTTAAGCTACATCACGTCGATCCCCAAAGTAGTGTCGGCAAGCGGCGCATCTACTTGCGGTGCCGGCTCCGGAGGCCCCTGCGCCCCCTCCGTTATCAGCTCCCGATAGTCAATTTGCAGGCCCGTGTTCCAGATCCAAAATCTCAGCATATACTCATCCACATGCGCCGGCACCACACCGTCGTCAACCGCCCCCTCCCCTTCCGCCGCCGCAACGACCCCATCCCCGGCAGCAGCCGCTGCAGGATAGGAGCTCACTACCAAGCCCATAGCGCTCGGCGTTATCGCAGGCGTCGCCTGCATCGACTCTGAAAACTCATTAAGATCCGACTCGACCTCCTTTCGCGCCTTCTTCATCGCAATAACGTCCGACTCGTCCTCGGCAGCCGCGAGCGCCTGCTCCCAGTCTTTCGGAGGCGGGCCCGATAGCACGAGCGGCCCCGAAGCGCTCGTGCTAGCCTCCTCCTCTCCCTCCGGAACAGGCTCCCCGTCACCCTTATCACCCCCAACATCAACGCCCATGCCGTCCAACCAATCTCGCCAGTCTGTTTTCTGAAGGTAGTCCGTTGTGAACTCGCCCTCTTGGATGACAACGTTATCTAGTCGTCGCTTCTGATTTGCTTTTCTAAGCATGTTCTCCTCAATTGTATGCTCGCTAATCAGCCGGTATATGTGGACGTCACGCGTTTGTCCAATACGATGGGCGCGATCTTGAGCTTGAGCTAGTAAGCAGTTAGATAGGTCTCGCATAGATAAATAATGTTTACCATCCATCGCAGGATTCCAGTCGCTATCGTAAAAGATTACCGTGTCGGCACCAGTCAGATTCAAACCGAGACCTCCACTACGAGTTGAAAGAATGAAGACGAGTATCCGCTTGTCGTTATTAAAGCGCTCCATCAATATCTGTCGTTGTTCCGTCTTCGTCGAGCCGTCGAGCCGGAAATACAGGTACCCATGTATATTCAAGAACAACTCGAGGATGTCTGAATTTCGAACGTTAGCCCTTCTTTTAAACAACTTCAGCAACATACCCAGCATCTTTGTCATCTGTGTAAAGATCAAAGCCCGGTGCCCTCCGGCTTTCAAGTTTCTCAGGAGCATATCCAACTTTTGCAGCTTTCCACAATCGTATCTTAATAGCCACTTGTCCGGAAATGCGATCGATAGCCTTACGCGTGGCAGATGCAGCAAGTCTTCGCCGTCGATCTTCGGCGCGACGAACTCCGTAATCTCGGCCTGCCGTGTATCCGCATTCGCCCCAAACATCCACTCCTCCCCGATTGCGACCTTAACCTTTGGCGTAACGAAAGCGAACCTATTAATCGTGTCGGCCATCAACCCGAGCCGTTCCGACGGCGTCATTATCATCGAACGCAGGCAGTTCGGATACTCCATGTACCTCCCGTTATCCGCCGACATCGCCAGGACGTTGTCAATCGGGCCGCCGCGAAACCCATCTTTCAATGGGCTCGACCCGCTCGTGACGTTGAGGAGCTCGAACACGTTCCGGCCGTAGATGGGCATTCTCCATATCCGAACACTGTTAATCCGCTCAATCCGGATCCACGTGAGGGTCGTCGCCATCGCGCGGAGGACCGCGACGCGCTTACCGTATTCGGAGATATTTGCGAAGGAGGCCGGGTCCATACCCCACCCACCCTCGCAATACTCCTGGCCCCACTTTTGGCGATCGGCGTTGGGGGGGATCGGGAGCGGTTGGACGGCGGTGCGGACGGAAAGCTCGTGGCCGACGGCTTCCATCTTGATTTTGTCGAGATGGCGAGCCGGGTTTAAGCGCGTGGCAACATCGCGAAGAGCGATCGAAGACTTGAACTCTTCCCCCGTAATAACGAGGCCCCAGCCCCGCAGGTCCAGGCCCATGAAGGTTTGGTGGTCCCTGTCGAGCCAGTTGCGGATGATTCGAGGTCCCCTACCAACGACCGTTTCGTCTGCCACGCCGCGGACAACCAGACTTGTCACGACGGGTCGAACCTCGAACAAATCTGGGTGGTTGCAGACCTTCCGTAGTTGCATGAGGCAGCTGATGATGCTCATGTAATTCCCGCTGGCTAGGTCCTCCTTCGTCCGCGCTCGGCTCATGTATTCGTCGTAGAGGTACCGTTGCCGAATGCTCAGCCTGCAAAGGACCACGTGCTCGTACTTTTTCGGCATCTGCTTCTCCACCTCCCGCTTAAGTCTCCGGAGCAGGTATGGCCTCAAGATCGTGTGCAGTTTTTTAACGGTCGCGCCGCCTTCCCCGTCCTCGCCGCCCCCGCCGGCCTCGATTAGCTGCTCCACGGGCTTCGAGAACCATTCCTGAAACTCCTTTAACGTCCCGAACCCCTCAGGCATACCCCGCTCCATCCCGTTCGGCATGAGGAAGTATAACAAGCTCCACAACTCGCCGAGATGGTTCTGAAGCGGTGTCCCCGTTAGCAGCAGCCGCCGTTGGGAGTTGAAGCCGAGCAGGACCTGCCACTTCTGACTCCGGAAGTTCTTGATGTTATGTGCCTCGTCGAGGATCATATACACCCATTGCTTCCGTCTCAACATTTGTTGATCCGACAGGATGAGTTGGTAGGATGTGATGCAGACGTGAAATGCATTCGGCTTCGACCACCCTTGCCGCTTCTCCTTTCGTTGCGCTTGGGAGCCGTAGTACGTCAAAATCTTTAAACCCGGACACCATTTTTTAAACTCGCATTCCCAGTTAAGCATGACGGAAGTCGGCACGACAATTAAATGGGGACCCCAAACTCCCTTCTCCACGGCAAGGTAGGCTATAAGCGCGATCGTCTGGATTGTTTTGCCCAAACCCTAGAATACAAAATCAGGATCTCCCAACTAGAAGCCAAACCTCGTTACCATTTCATCCGCCAGAATTCCGTTCAGCCCGTTCTGGTACAAGCCAACAAGCCAATCCAAGCCCTGATGCTGGTACTCCCGTAGCTTGTGATGAAGCAAGAACGGAACCACCGTCTTCGCGCCGTTATCCGGCGCGCCGTCCTCCGACCCACTGCTTTCTCCATCCTCAACATTCACTGCATCCTCCGCCGCCGACTCGCCCGCCATCACAACATCAACGTCGCCGTCCGCGAAACCCGTCGGCCTGTCCCTGGCGTCTTCGTCCTCCTCCTCGTCCTCCTCCCCACTCGCGTCCTCAACGTCTTCATCATTGGCGTCCGAGTCGTTGTCAAGCATGACCACGAGGTTGTCACTCATCTCGTCCGCGTCCCCGTTCGCGCTCTGGGGTGTGGCGTCTGGCGTTCGCACGCCGTTCGCCGCCGCCAGCGCCGACGCGGATGCGATCGGATCATGCGGCGTGGTGCGTGCCTCACCACGCTCTGCAGGCTCGGACGCCTGTCGAACGTAGGTCTTCGCGGGGGAGATCGGTGGCGGGGCCGCGGTGACGGTGACGGGTGATACGGACATATAATCGTCGGAAGGGTGGTGGCCGTTAGTGGTTGAAGAAGGAGCTTTTAAGGAATGATCTCCGTTCGTCTTCGAACGCGTTCCGGGCGGCCGATTTTCTGCTTCCTGGTGCTCGTCCTCCTCCCCGAGCACGGGACGACCCTCCGCCGCTGCCTCCTTCAATGCCTTCTGAATTATGGCCTGCTTAAACTGCAACCCTTCAGCGTCTTCAGGAAGAACCTGCTCCTCCACGACATGATTAGGCGCTATCTTCGGCGTCGCTTCCACCGCAAGGACCATCTCGACCGCTTGTACCGTCTCCACCTCCCGCACGGGCTCCGCGTCTTCCATCCGCTCCACCTCTTGAATATGCTCGACGACCTCCATCGGCTCAACCTCCCGCATAGACTCCCCTTCTTGCACAACCAGCTCAACTGCCTCCAAACGTGTCGCTTCGCGCTGTCCTTCATCCCGTTCCGTATCCTCTCCTTCCGCCCCTTCCTGCTCCTCCTGCTCTCCATCTTGGTCGTCCTCAACCTCGAATTCATCCTCGTCCTCCTCGTCGTCACCACCGTCTAACTCCTCTTCAATCTCCAAACCCTCCGGCCTCGGCGCATACCCGTACCGCTGCAGCAGTTCCTCTAACGGCATCTCTGCCTCCCTTTCCAACGCGTTCCTACCTCCACCACCCGCAACCGACGGCTCCCCCGCATTTGATGGCCTGCTTGCATCCCTCGCATCCTCCTCCTCATCCCACCCAACCTCTTCCTCCTCCTCCGACGCACTCCACAAATCCTCGTCGTCCATCAACCCCTGCGCCAAGATCTCTTTCGACTGCTCGATGATGCGGTTCAGGTGTCGTTGACCGGCAAGCGTTTGTTCCTGTTGCCTGATCGCTCGGTATTTGGCCTGCACGACCTGGTCGATGACCTTCCACTTGCGAAGAACCTCGCCGGCGACGAACTTCGCTAAGCGGCGGATGCGCTTCTCCTCGCTCTTCTGCATCCGGTCGCCCTCGGTGCGCTTAAGCTCCCAGTACCTGCAAGTCGAATCAGAAACGTGGCCAAAGAAAAAAAAAAAAAAAAATCAACCAGCAGGCAAACATACCTGAGAATCATCTTTGACACCCTCTTCGTCTGCGACACCTTCGCCCTTCTTAAATCCGCCACCTGCGTGCTCCGGACCCTCATCTCCTCCAAAATCCTGCTTGACACGCAGTCCTTCGTTGGAAACGGCTCCGTTTTTGCCCTCAGCGTCTCATGCGTGTGTCCGCTCAAAAACCCGCGGCTTTGCAACGCATATGTCCGCGTTAACAAATCCGCGTTCTTATAGACCCGAGCTTCCATGGCTTCAGGGGTAAGCTCCTCGTCGTCGAGATAGTGGAAAGACGCGAGGAATTCGCTGATAGTCCGCTTGCGGGAGGGTGCGGAGGATGGGGTTGGGGCCGATGGGATTGTCATGGCCTGCTGAGGGGTGGTGGAGTCCGGAGG
>JADGJL010000983.1:0-11303 GCA_027600665.1 Irineochytrium annulatum
CCTTTTTAGTGTCTAATATCTCAACGCTTGCTTTTATATCTGTTTTTTTTTTTCTTTTTATCAATTCGCAAACGGGTGTCCAACGATATCGTACCTTGTCTATACATTTGCAATATAGTGTTTGTACTGGCATTCTAACTCTGCAGCCCCTGTCTTGCAGTGTACGTTCGCCCTCTGCCGCTTTGTTAGGTGAGGTCGCTCGATCGCTAGAGCTGGCTGTGTCGTAGATCGCTGCAGCAGAGCCGCCTCCCAAACACGAACCTCGCTGGTTGCAGCAGTCGTAATGAAGGTTTAATTGACAAGTTTAGAAGCATGATCAGTTATTGAAACCTCATTGCTACTTGTATTGCGCGCGCTGGTTGAAACTGGACTCGGGCGCAACTTCAAGCGTCGCGCACGAAGTCGCGCACGAAATCGCGCAAGCAACCGCAGCCAATAGATTCAAAACCAGCCAACCAATTCAAAGGCTCTGAGTGCAGTAGCTGCAAAACTAGCCAATCATGTCTAAGTTAGTGAATGCACCAAAATCGCGCAAAAATCCGACTTTCGGTGAAACGTGCAATACTTCCAACACCACCCGCCAACGCCCGACAATGCCTGGCGACGCCCGCGCATATTTTTATGCTGCGGCGTCCCACTGACGGTACCCACACTACAAGATAAGAAAATGAATGAACGGTGTAAGTGAGCTAAGTGTGAAAGGTGGGTGAAATACGTGGGTCACAACAGGCTGACTCTTTGACCCAACTTGTCCTGCACTTCACTTTGAACTCCCCACAAAGGACGTCGCGTCCGATGGTTCACGCAAAGAACTCGTCACGGCATGGTCCGCTCCGCATCCCGATGCACGGAGCTTACCTACCCGCGCGTCCATGTCCATGCGAGGCATGCGATGAGATATGTTGCACAAGCAAAAACGCATCCAGCTCAAAACACAGAATGCGAAGCCACCTCCAGCCACTTTTCGTCTGAATGCACACCTCCCACGTCCACGCCGTCCTGGCGGCCGTCCTCGTCGGATTAGGCGCCATGTCCGCCAGGGCCTTCACCAGTAAGATCTCTGTCCACAACATGGACGAATCCCTCCGGCTGATAAACTGGCTCTTTTAATCAACCAGATCCTCCGTCCACCCCGTCGGCGGCCGTGTTCACGGCGTGTAACGGGCTGGTGAACAACCTGACGTCGTACCCAGCTTCGCAGGTGCTGGCCTGCTTCAATGCTTTTCCGATCAACACGCAGAATATGAGCGCGTAAGTCGGCTGAAGTGTGCGGTGGGAAGGTCTTCATATGGGTCAGAGCCTGGATAGCGGGAATGGCAAGGAAGGGACGAGCGTGGGATGGTTCGTTGTTGCCTCTCGAGCTCGTCCGATGCATTGCGAGCCATCTATTTTATGCGTGGTGATGAAGGAGGATCCAATGCCCAATCCCAGCAGCTTATTCACGCCCTCGTACAGATTCGTCTCTGCAACCAAGTACTATTTGCCGTTCGCCTCAAACCTCGACCTTGTCAAGTCCAAACTGAACATCGACCTTCCCACCATGCTTGATGGAATTGCCGCGGACTCGAGCATCACGAGCGAGTTCCAGATGCACTCGAGAATATATGCTGCCGTCAACTCTATCCCGCCGACGTTTGGGTACGTGCCTTGTATTCTTTTGTGTCCTGTAAAGCTGATGCTTTAACATTATTATTCTCTGCACAGATATTCTTACGATGCCACCTGCTTTGAAAGCTGGCAGTTCCTTCAGCCCTGGCTAATAGATGTTGTCGTTGACTCTACCGGCCCGCTTTTCTACTTGGGCCGAACCTACAGCGACGTTAGGATCGAGGCGAATGTTCGTGTCAGTGCTTACAAGGCCGTCAAGAGCGCTTTCACTGCCGCCCTCAACGGCGACCCGGGAACGTACAAGGGGTATCAGATTACGTCCATCAACGGGCAGGAACCAGCTGTGAGCAGTCCTTGTTCGCTGATCTGCAAATCTTTCTGATCAAAACTCTACAATGGCAGGTGCTCCTAAACGCTCTCGGCAGCCGCAACGGCGCACCCGACCCGTTGAACGAGGCCGGAGCCTTCTTTGGGGTGGCCGCGGACGGTACCACCACATACTCAGGCGGGTTCCTCACCACAAACGTGTTCGTATACGACGACTTCTACCAGAAGGATGTCACGTATTCCCTTAAGGGACCGTCCGGCGACACCCGGAGCCTGACGGTGCCATGGCAGGCCATCTACCGCCGTAGGCAAACCGACTTCACGAATTTCTTCTACGACTGGTGCGTCGCTATTGACGTCGACGCGCCCCTTCGCCGGCGTGATGTGGAGCCGGAGCCGGCGCCTGCTCGCCAGAAGCGTGTGAATCCGTCATTCGTGAACGTCACCCGCCGCGACGCGAACCCGCTCAGGCCCGTCTACTTTGACGCTCAGGGCAACGGCTTCTTCATGGTGACGTCCGCTGTCGGCGTCTGGACGCCCTCCGTCTATGTCTACAATTACAGGACCCCGAACGCATGGCCGAACCTATTTGCATCAATCGATAAGGGCCTGAAGGCGCTAAGCACCGCGGGCGCTAAGACTCTCATCATCGACCTCACCACCTCGGGCTGGTCCGAGTGCGCGGGCTTTGTCATCTCTAAGTACCTCTTCGGCACCGCGGAAGCGTTCCAGTACGACGTGGCCCTGCCATTCCCCCAGTACCTCCACGGCGACCCCAAGAGCTTCGGCGAGCTTATGAGGGGCGTCGTCGACCTCGCTAACATTACCAACTTCGGTACGGCCGGCTACACACCCGTCACCGGCGCGTCCAGCATCTCCTCAGCAACCACCACCATCCGCGGGGTCCCGCGCTCGTCCCGCTTCACCGTCACCTGCGACTTCAACCTAGGCACCCTCCCTTCATCGCCTTTCCCCGCCTCGTCCGTTTTCCTCCTCAGCGACGGCCTATGCATTGGGTCCTGCGCCCAGTTCGTGTACAGTGCCCAGCAGAACAAGGTGCCCTCCTACGTCTTCGGCATGGCACCCAACGGCGGGCTCGCGTCTTACGCGCCCGCGTTCTTCACCCCGCTCACGGCCACATCCGGTTCAAGTTTGCAGTCGGACATGACATCGATCGACGGCACGGACGACAAGCCCTTCGTGACGTATCCGGCCGATCTCTACTTCCCTTTCGAGAGCGCGTATCTTCCGGGGACGGCCGTAGGGGATGACGCCATGCCGGTGGAGTTCGTGCAGTCGCCGTTCGCGGACGCGACGTACCTGCCGATCAAGAACGTGACGGATGTGCTGGGGATCTGGACCGGGCTTGCTGGACAGATCGCTGGTACGCCGGCCACGTTTGCGGATGGCATGTCGACGCCGGCAGCGGGGGCTGGGAACACGCTCGCAGGTTCCGGGTCCGGGTCGTCGTCAAAGCCTAGCCTGGCGGTCATCATCGGAGCAGGTGCGTTTATTCTTCTCTTCTCGTTCGACTTAGAAGCGACCCCAAAAATAACGCTGCGCCACTCATCATCAACAGCCTGCGGCGGCGCCGTTTTGATTGTCATCGCCGTCGTTGTCGGAATCCTCCTAGTCCGCCGCAGTCGCGCGACGAAGGCCGCCGCGTCGTCACCCTCCACTAACAGCGACTCGACGCCCGCCTCGGGCCTCCACACTGTCGGCTACGATGCCCGCGTCGCCAAGCCCTTGTACGGCGATCCAGTGCCACCGCAAGCGGCCCAGAGCTTCGGGCAGCCGCAAAGCGCACACGCTGCGAACGCGTATGGCCAGCCGCAGAGCGTCTACTCGCAGCAGCAGCCGACGATACCGCAGGCAATCTACTCGCAGCAGCAGCCGACCCAACCTCAAGGCATCTACTCGCAACAGCAGCAGCCGCAGGCCGTGTATGCACCCCAACAGCACGTGCAGCATCAACCCCTCTACGGCCAGCCGCAGCCCCTCTACGCAACTGGCGACGTTGGTACAGCCACTGCCCGCCAGCCGTCGGTCTACGGGCATCCGCAGTCGGTGTATGGCGGGAGCGTCGAGCCACCGGCCACGCAGATGACGGCCAATGGGGCAGAGGCGCAGCAGCAGCAGCAGCAGCACCCTCAGCAGTAAATGTCTTTTTTCGGGCGCGTTATTGTGCACCTGCCTATGGTGCTGCAGGATTGAGCGGGGCGTGTGGCGCTTTTGAATTAGTTCAGAGCTTCTAAAAATTCTTTAGACTTAATTGTTATGAGGAAAGGTTAATAGTGGTACGATTGCGCACGTTTAATCATGAGCTTGCTTATCTTGCCTGCCAGCCGTTCTCGTTTAATTGCATTTTACTTCCTGTTTTCTGGAAGCGTAGAGTATTGTAACGTTGTGAAAGGCGATCGTTTTAATTAAAATGCGATAGACGTGAACCGCAATCCCACACCCAAACAGAGGCCACACACCTGGAGTATTGTAACGTCGTAAAAGGTGATCTCAAGTTGCGGGCTGGTGCTCTGACAGTTCGCGAATTAGACCAACCGCCACCTTCCAGATGGCCGCCCATGCGGCCACTCCTTCGACGGCCCGCCCGCGCGTTCTCGCTCTCCACGGTAGCTCCCAAACGGCCGAGATCCTCAGCTCCCGGCTCGAACGCCTCGCCGCCCTCTTCTCCTCCCTTCCCATCCCGCACGAGATCGTCTACGTCGACGGACCGCACGTCCTGCCCCTCCGCGACGGCGATCAAGTCGCCACCCGGACCTGGTACGAGCGCGGCGCCGATGGGCGCGCATCCGTGTCCAAGAGCCTTGGCCACCTGGCGACCGTGTGGTCGAGGCACGGGCCATTCCAGGGCGTGATCGCATTCAGCGCGGGCTGCGTGGCCGCTAGGGCCGTCGCGGGTTTGCCTGGGCGGTTTCCGGGGCTCGCGTGGGTGATGTTGGCGTCGTCGCCGGACCTGGAGCTCGGCGGCGATCACGCTCACGTGGGAGGTGGTGGCCCGGCCACCGCGATCCCGGCGTACGTCCGGTCGCTGCATGTTTACGGCGAGGCCGACAGGCTGGTGGAGGCCGTTGAGAGCGAGAGGGTCATGCGGTGGTTCGAGGAGCCGGAGGCGTACCGGCATCAACTGAACCACGCGTTCCCCGTCCGGGCTGTCGACCTGGCGCGGTACGGAGACTTTGTCAGGGCGGCGTCGGTGCCGGACGGGTCGCACGCCGAGGTACAGATCGAGGAGATGGAGTCGCTGCGGGCGATATACGGGGACGATCTAGAGGACGTGGTGGAGGGCGAGACCGCCACAATGTCCTGCGCGGTCAAGCTGTCGACTGGTGGGACGAAGTGGGAAGGCAGGACCGTGCGCTTGAGGTTCGCGATGCCACCACGATACCCCGACGCGCCGCCTACGATCTCGCTAGATCATGATATGGGGATGTTGGAGTTCCCGTCCGAGGTCGGCGCGGGAGTGTTGAAGGCGGTCAGGAAGAGCCTTGCCGATGTCGTTGGATCCCCGATGGTGTTTGAAGCCGTCTGCGTCGCGTCGGCCTACCTTCAGGACTACCGTGAGGATGCGGTTGCGGACGATATAAGCGATGAGGATGAGTCCGCTGACGAAGCAGCCGAAGAAGATGACTCGGTCGTCGTGTCCCCGTCCGCAAGTACGTCATTCAAGTCTAAGAACGCGAGGGGCCTATGGAGGCACACAATAGGGCTAGTGGGAAAGCCGTCGGCCGGCAAATCAACCTTTTTCAACTGCGCGACTCGGTCTACTCTGGCAAAGGTATGCTTTATTCTACTTGCAATGGCGACGACCAATCATATATGTTTCTAAGGTCGCTGCGCATCCGTTTACCACTATTGACCCAAACATCGCCGGCGGTTGGTATCGCGTCCCAATCTCCCTGACACCAACGGCTTGGCCCGAGAATCGGAGATCTAAGAAGCTGATGCCTTGCCGCGTGAAAGATGTTGCTGGTCTCGTTCAGGGCGCCTGCCAGGGTCGTGGCCGCGGTAATCAATTCCTCAACGACCTGTGTGACGCGGACGTCCTCATCCACGTCGTCGATGCCTCCGGGCAATCTGACGCTGACGGGAACATCCTTAACGGTGATACATCGGATGGCAACTCTATCAATGGCAGCGTACCCGATCCTACCACCTCCTCCTCCGGTGACCCGATGTCCGACGTCCGGTGGGTCCGCCGCGAGCTACATGAGTGGATCCTCGGCAACATCACGCGCAAGTGGTCCTCGATCCTCCGCAAACCGTCCAAACTTGCAGACATGTTCTCAGGCTATCAGTCCCCTCGCTGGCTGACGGACGAGGCCCTTCGCTTAACGGGTTTCGATCCGTCTGTCAGTCCCGTGTTTGCAAAGACGAATTGGAGCCTGTCGCGCCTCTCGGCCTGCGTTGACCGGTTCCTCACGTTGAGGTTCCCGACGCTCCTGGCGCTCAACAAGGCCGACCTCCCCACCGCTCCGGCGCACATCGCGCGGCTACGCGCGGCTCATGCTGAAGGGGAGTCGGCGCCCGTATGCGCGGCAGCCGAGGCATGGCTGCAGGCTCAAGTGCGGGCGGGCAAAGTGCGGTATGAGATTGGGGACGCGACCGCAGAGCGCATTGTGCCGTGCGAGACGGCAGCGGAGGAGACGGAGTGGGCCCGGGCGACGGCCGTTCTGGCCACATACGGAGGCACGGGCGTATTGGAGGCGCTGACGGCGGCCGTGATGCTGCGGGCGCCTGTCCTGGCGTACCCGGTTGAAGACCTGGGGACGTTGAGGCCGGCGGGAGCGGAGGAGTGCGTGTCACTAAAGCTCGGGACTACGGTGGCTGACCTATTTGAGGTTTTAAGCCACGGGGACGGTGCCAGTGTTGCGGGTCAGTTTGTTAGGTGCGAGGGGATGGCGTTAGATGGCGGGCAAAGACGGCCGCTGAAGAAGGAGGCAGAGATTGATGGGTCTTGTGCCGTTGTGAAGCTGATGAGCAACAGGAAGAGCCGGTGGCAACATGGGTTGCACCCGCCTGACGCGTGATGCACGATGAGAATGGTCATTTTAATGGACAGCGCAATACTAGTTTAGAGCGGACTTACTTTTCATCTGTGGAACTGATAATGACCAACTTCAAAGTCGATCTTTGAGTTTGTGTCTGCAGCCACGTCATCGAAACTGTGCGAGAGGCTTGAAGATGATCTCCGCCATCGTCAAAGCCCTGCATTTTCATCACCAACCCATCCTTGACGTCAGTTCTCCCCCGCGACGATGCACTCGCGGGACACTTCGAACCACGTTAATGGCCCGAACGGCGTGAACGGAACGCTCCGCTCTCGGCGCGCCAGCGCGGCCGAGCCGGCCGTCGTTCAGGTCGAACGGCGGTCCGGCATCATCGTCCAGAAGTTTGGCGGGACAAGCGTGGGGTCCGCTGAACGGATGAACAGCGTGGCGTCCATCGTCAAGTGGGTTCTTTGCGTCGGGAGCTTGAAATTAGGTGTTAAACGTTCGCTGTAGGGCCTCCATGGCCGACAATCGCATCATCGTAGTCCTTTCAGCTATGTCGAGCTACGTTAAGGCAGAGGGGACGACCTCTATGTGAGCGCTTCTTTTTTTCTACTCTTTTGCTTCTTGGTGTAGGAGCTAAATGCGCGACGTCCCTTAGGCTCCTGGAGGCAGCTGAGGACATCCTGCTCCCGAACTCGAATCGATACCTCGACATCGTGTCAATGATCGAGCAGAACCACCTGCGGGCAATCAAGGACGCGATTTCGAGCGAGAAGATTCGGGCAGAGTGTGAAAGGGACGTGAGGGCGGACTGTGAGCGGTTGCGGAGCTTCATGTCGGCTGCAGAGGTGAGTTTCGGCTCACAGTTTCGCTTCTTTCCCCCTAGTTTCTCTAACGCAACAACACAGATTATCGACGAGATTTCCCCGCGATCAAAAGACATCATCATTGGCACGGGCGAACGCCTTTCGGCCCGCATCTTCACCTCCGTTCTCGAGGACAAGGGCATCAAGGCCACATACGTCAATCTGGCGAAACTCGTCACGAAGCAATTCGAGCTGAAGTCCCTCGACCAGTCCTTCTACGATTACCTCACTGACCGCCTCGCCGCCACCGTCCGCACCCATGACCCACCCGACAGCTCCGGCGTCCTTGTCGTCACGGGCTTCCTCGGGCCCGTGCCCGGTTCCATCTTGTCGACCATCGGGAGGGGCTATACGGATCTCACGGCCGCGTTGATCGCCGTAGGAACCGGGGCGGACGAGCTGCAGATATGGAAAGAAGTTGACGGGATCTTCACGGCGGATCCCAGGAAGGTCAAGCGGGCGCGGCTGCTCCCGACCATCTCGCCCGAGGAGGCGGCCGAGCTGACATATTACGGGTCCGAGGTCATTCACCCCTTCACGATGGAGCAGGTCATTCGCGCCGCCATCCCAATCCGCATCAAAAACACTTTCGTGCCCTCGGGAGCCGGGACGCTGATTCTGCCGAATCCGGGGAGGGTGGACGTTGGCTCTGATGTGGACATGAGCTCGAAGCACGCGACGGCCGCGACCATCAAGGACAACATCACGGTGCTGAACGTGCACTCGAACAGGAAGAGCGTGAGCCATGGGTTTTTCGCACAGATCTTCTCGACGCTAGACCGGTTCGGGATCGTGGTCGATTTGATCTCGACGAGCGAGGTGCATGTGTCGATGGCGCTAGGGCCCAACATCACAGCGGGGAAGCTGGATGCGGCGCTGGTGGAGTTGAGGAAGTACGGGACGGTACGTGCATGGACTGTCTTTTTTGGCATACACCTTATTCTCTAATGCGCAACATGTCTCTGTAGGTCGACGTCCTGAATGACATGGCCATCCTCTCGCTTGTCGGCCGCGAGATGAGGAACACGGTCGGCATCGCGTCAAGGATGTTCGCAACTTTGGCTGAGAACAAGGTCAACATTGAGATGATCTCCCAGGGAGCCTCCGAGATCAATATCTCGTGCGTAATTGAAGAGAGCATGGCCGTCGAGGCGCTTAGGGCCGTGCACGACGCTTGCATATTGACTTAGTTTTAGTTACGTAGGGAGATTTTGTGACGTTGTGTGGGCAATTCATCTCTGTTCAAAGAGCACTGTTTCTCGTACAAGGACCTTATTTCAATTCACTTACGAGGGTTAAGATTGAATCTTGTACCGCCCTTTTCGCTGTGATCTATTTTGCATTCTCAAACTTCCTTTATGGCGCCGGGGATGGGTGACAAAGGCGGATGTTCGAAGCTGTTGTCACATGAGCGAAGGTTGCTCACTCTTTCTACCCATTTTCATCCGCAACTTTCCCACGATGATGAAGGATGGGTTCGCCTTCATGGTTTTGGATCAGAGGTGTATTAACAATGATGAAGGATGGGTTCGCCTTCATGGTTTTGGATCAGAGGTGTATTAAATAGAAGTTACGCATTGCATGCCAAAACTGCTAAATTGCGGAAAAAATCATCTGGTATGGAGAAATTGTATATATTATGAAGTATATGCAATATGAACCTAGAGATAACATGGAAATAGATAAGATCGTCGGGAACCCAAATAAAACAAATTGCAAAAGACGTTTCTAGTTTAAGTATGCTCAAAATGCCCTCAAACATCTAGAGGATCAAATTTCACGCCTTTCGGCAGCGAGAAGAACGTCCTCGCGTCGAAGAAGTAAAAGAATCCGACGAACAGCGCATCCAACACGACGGCGCTCAAAATCAGCGGCAAACCCCAGTACATCTCTACTGTTAGCGGCTGGTAAATTTTGCCCTTGAGGTCCGCGACCAGCGCGAGCGCGATGAGCAGGAAGAGAGCGTGTAGGCCCGCGCAAATGAGGATGGCCTCGCGGAAGGACTCGCGGACGCGGGACGTTTGCGTCACGGTGTGGTCCCGGGGCTTGTACCAGATGGAGTGGTTGGTCCAGACAAGGAAGTTGTCGAGGTACTAATACGAAGAAGCGAAGAGGTTAATATACGACCGCAGAAGCATCAAATGGCAGAAGGCCGGGCTTACCGAAAGCATGCATGCGAACCCGGCGATCACGGCCAGCACAACCATCGCGGCCGCGGCCTTCCTCTCGCTTCCACACAACGCGTCGTCGACGTTCAGCACAAGCGGGTTCACGACGCCGGCCGCGGCGCCGCAGAGGCCCGCGATCGGCGCGCAGTCGCCGACGGGGCTCCCCGTGCAGATGCTGAACAGGCCGATGTATTCTTCTGCCGTGATGATGCCGTTCGCGGTCATGGGATTGCTCGAGGGCGTCGTCGAGGAGTACGTCGCGTGCCACATGGAATTGGACGCAAGCGTGGTGATGGAGATGACTTGGGGGACGAGGAAGAGGGAGAAGTAGAGGAAGAGGCGAGGGAGGTGGATCCTGCAGAAAAAAAAACTTGTTAGTATGAGATGCAGGAATGACGGCGCGCAAGTAGGCGTTGCTTACGGGGTGGAGGTGTGGGTCACGTCGGGCTGGCCCTTGGTCGCGACGGAGACGGCGGAGATGTCCTTCTTCTCGTCCGCGTGGACAGCGATGACGGCGGTGGTGGTCGCGGCAGGGGCAGATGTCGGTGAGCTCATGGTAAGCTAATGAAAGGGTCAAGGTGGTGCTGTAGTTGGGCTTCACAACGCCTTTTAAAATTCAAAGAGACGCGCCCTTCCTGCGTCATAATGCCCTCAGACCCTTTGCATGGCACCTAAATGACGACGTGCCGACATCACTCCTCCTAACTTCAGCCACCGCGACGGCGGCGGCCGAGCCGGCAGGATCCGGGCGGCTCTTGATGGTCCGGTCGCGTCTTGGGAGTCTACCAGGGGGTCGGAGTTCACGAGAACTCCATGCCGATTATTGGGGTTCCCTTGCCATCTTATCTATTCCATGTTGTATCTTAGTTTATAGTGCAAACTTCACACTTCGTACAGAAGGTGCATTTGTGCCGACAGAGAATCTATTGAAAATAGGGGCAAGTAGCTGCAGGCAATAAAGATAGGCAATGAAGGATACGAATCAGCACACAGGGAAGATAAATAGTCGATCGACCTCAATAGCTTTGCGAAAAAAAAAAAAGGAGATGCCTTGCGATAGCGACTGGAAAAGAGGTCGACACGGCTACATAATAAGTGAAATCGAAATTGTAGGCAAAAGAGCGATCGTCGAGCAATTAGAAGCACCAAGCACAAGAGCATACGAGATCAACAAAAGAGAAAGAGTCGGCGAGACAAAGCCATTCGGTCCATCTACAGAACAGGCAACACTCCGTCTATCTACGCAACAAGGTCGAAGCCAACGAAAGCAGCCAAATTAACATGATACTCTCCCTCCTCCTCGTACTATCCCTCACCCCCTACCC
>JADGJL010000984.1:0-11142 GCA_027600665.1 Irineochytrium annulatum
GAAGCAATCCAGGATACCTGGTGCGCGGCGAAACGATCACCGGCAGCGTAATTGTGGCCAGCCTGCAGGAGATCCGGAGCAGCGAGCAGCTGCGGCTGTCGTCCGGATCCGATGAGCTGAAGCAATCCAGGATACCTGGTGCGCGGCGAAACGATCACCGGCAGCGTAATTGTGGCCAGCCTGCAGGAGATCCGGCATAGCGAGCAGCTGCGCCGTCGTCCGGATCGCTGCGCTGAAGGAATCCAGGATACCTGGTGCGCGGCGAAGCGATCGCCAGCAGAGCAGTATGGCCAGTCTGCAGGAGATCCGAAAAAGCGAGCTGCTACGCACGTCGTCCGGATCGATGCGCTGGAGGATCCAGGATACCTGGTACGCGGCGAAGCGATCGCCGGCAGCTCAGTATGGCCAGTCTGCAGGAGATCCGGCATAGCGAGCAGCTGCGCCGTCGTCCGGATCATGAGCTGGAGGATCCGGAGAAAAAAGTATGGATTATATGAGCTCATCTATGGTAGATATAGATAGTGAAGAATATAAAAATACATATTGTATCAATTGGTTCCAATTATTGAAGAAGGAGGATGTAGGGATGGCAGGCAAGATAGAGATAACGGAGTTTATAGAGCATATAAAGAGAATAAAAAATCCAGCTAACGATAAATATTATTGGAACTGCTTGGACGTTAAAGTAAGTGGAAGTGAAAATGCTCCGAAAGGATTACCACTACCAAGCAGGGAAATCCATTATACAATACTTATAACGGACAAACAGAGAGAGAAAGTCGAGTCTGAACTCATGGTGATAGGGAAAAATATTTATCAATGCAAGTTAAAAATTCAAGGGGAGATAACTTTGGATCTGCCATTCGGTATTATAGATGGAGAGATTGGGGTTATAGCGTATCAGATAAAATGTATTGATCAGGTGGTTAGTATGGAAAAAACGATTTCCAGAAAAACATCAAAAGTAAAAGATATAGTGGTACCCAACGAATTTCTTCGTACAAAGCCAAGAGAGAATAAATTAAAGGCAACCATGGATTACTACAAGGCTCAAGGTGAAATGCCGGATCCTGTTTCTGTGATACCTCTGCATAACCAAACTTACTACTTAAAAGATGGATATATAGCATTTTTAGCTTCCAAGATATTGGATATAGAGGATGTATGGATAAAAGAATTAAGATCAAGTGAAGCACTTAATAAAGATGGTAAACTACTCTGGCCACTTGAGCTAATTGAGATTCCAAATGAGTATCTGGATACTGTTCCAAGGCAAGAAAAGCTAGATATAATTCTCAGATATATTAATGAAAATCAGATGACTGATAAACCTGTTGAGACAGAGTTGCAACCAAATGGGTTGAGACTCCTGAAAAATGGTTATATCAGATATCTGGCAGTAAAGCAGTTAGGTTATGAGAATATATGGATAGAAAATTAAAAGAGCCCAATCGATTTGATTGGGCTGAGAGTATGGGAGTTGGAGATCAGCATACTTGTTATTATAATCAAAAAAATAAAAAAAATACTGTCCCTACAATGAAAATCAGAAATCCGTCCAGGTAAAAGGACGGATTTTTTTCGTCCCATTTGTTTCACTAACTAATTGCAGATATGACGAAATAAATTATTTTGATTATAACCGCCAAAATCAATTGCATAATTTGAATTTGGCGGTTATAATCAAATTGTAAATCAGAAAAAGGAGTGCTTCCCTTGGATAACCATCACACAGAAAATAAAAAACATAAGAAGCTAGGAGGAGCCAGAAAAGGAGCTGGTAGACAGAGAAAATTAAAAGATTCTATTAAAGTTTCTGCTTCTCTTTATTTGCCTCAAGCGGATTTGGACGCGTTTAATTTGGAAGCTGCGTTGAGAAGTGAGAAGGAGAAAAAGAAGATACGAATTGGCACCATCATAAATGAGGCGCTACATTTGGAGGCTCTAAGATTACGAGAAAAGAATGGCAACATAAAAATACCAGGGAGTGACTAACCATGGTGGAAAGGAGGTCAATATGTCTCCTTCGGAAAATAAAATTAAAAGAATAAATGATATGTTTGAAAGAAAAAGAGAAGAGATGCACCAGATGGCAAGTAATCATAGTTTTACATCTAATGAAATGATCAAAATATCAAGAAGGGTTGACAGGCTTCATAATTTAATCGAGGCAGTGAAAATAGAAAACCGACTGCTCCAACAGTCGGTCGAGAGTGATACGTGAATGGTAACCCACGATCCTCTCCATTATAACATAAAGGGAGAGCTTAGTTATGGATATTATGAGTCATAGTTATCAACTATTTAGTATAATTGTTTTTGTGGTGTGTAGTTCGGTTTTTGTATGGTGCTATTTTGATTGTGTAAGAGAGCAAAAGGCATCAAAAGCTGAGCAAGGATGGAAACCTAATTACCAGATGCCCAAGAATCAGGAGAAGGTTAAGTGTAAGTATATTTACCCTCAGAACATCTAGTTTAAAAAAAGCCCTTCAATGGGCTTTTTATTTTATAGCTATTGACCGGTGGTATATTTATACATAGGATTACTTATATAGATTTTTTTGCTATATCACAGGGCTAATGATCTGGAGGGTGGTATCTTTTGGAGCAACGAACAACCAAGACGATACGTACGGAGCTAATGCGTTATATTGAGAAAGAAAATATGCTCATATCTCATTTTGCTGAGAGTGCTGGTATTAATTCTGGAACTCTCAGCCGGATAATACACAGTCTTCAGCCTATATCGGTCAAGATATTAGACCAGATTACAATCACTATGGGAAAACCGGACGGATATTTTTACAACTTATATATAGATGAATGTTTTGTTCAATCTTCTCCAAATTGGAGAAGACTCAAGCCGTTTATTTCGCGTTGCGCTGAACTTAACAAGCTTGAGTACATAGAAAATGTAGTGGGAATGATGATGGATAACCTAAGCTATTCATCCCTGCTCTTTGACGTTGCTGAAAATCTAAATACAGAAGGTAAAAAACAGGCAGCTTTAATTATATATATTAAAGTGGCAGAAAGTGAAAGATATCAACATGCTGAGAGACTTGCTGCTTGTCAGTATAGAATTTTCAAAATCTCATTGGGATCTAATCAGGAAAAGAATGCAGTTTATGCTGCACAGTTCGAACCTTACGTAACGAGGTTAAATGAAGTAGAACAGCTGGACGCATTAAAAGATTTAAGTAATCTGTATATGTCTCTGCGTAGATGGGAGCGAGCTCAATTCCATGCTAAAGAGATGGGCCGTATTGCAAGGAATATGTATGAACAAAAGAAAAAAAGAACGAAGAAAAGTGCTAGAATCCATCCAGCTAAACCTCTGTTCGGATACATTCTATATGCGAATTTGTTGCTGGGGTCAATTTGTGACGAAAAAGACGATTATAATAGAGCACTTTACTATCTATCCTTATATAAAGATCACAGTTGGATCGAAGAGAGAGATATTGACGCTGAAAATACTAAAAGACAATTTTCTGAATGGGCAGTGGCGAACAATTATTTATATCGTATTATGTTAGGAGAAGTAGATTTACTCGATGAGTATATTGAACATATTTCAGTTCGGGAATCGGAAGTGTTACGCGCCTTATTTAAGATAATTAAGGCAGCGAATCGTCATGGATTTGACATGGATAAAATCCTTCAAAGATTCGAAAGTACGATATCATTACAAATTAATAAAGGTGAGGCTATGGGAACTTATACGCAACAAGTTACTGATGATGGTTTTGCAAATTTTCTAGCAGATGTTGGAGCATATTATTTGAATAAAAATGAAATAAAAACTGGAGTAAAATTTGTTCTGGATAGTTTGGCAACTTCTATTAAGATAAGTAATGCAACATGTATTGTTAGATGCACTTATATGTTCGAGAAATTTCGATATGCAGCAAGTAAAGAGGAATTGGAAAGTTACTTTACGATTATGATGGAGGTTAACGAAAATGAAGTTAGTAAAGAAAAAACTGGGGTCCTTAGTAATAATTCTTAGTTTGTGTGTATTTTTATTGCCCATGAGTACATATACGTCTAATGAATCTGTGCAGCAACCAGACCCCAAAGCTGCTTTGACTACATTAACTCATGGTTCAGGTGGTTGGTAAAAAATTAATTAAAGAAAAAAGTAGCCTTCGGGGGCTACTTTTTTTTGTTTAAATATATTTGTGCTTACCGACCTTTAGGAGATCCGGAGGAGCTGTGGCCGTCGTCCGGAACGATCGTGAGCTGAAGCAATCCAGGATACCTGTTTACGGCGAGGAAATTGCCGGCAGCGTAGTTATGGCCAGCCTGCAGGCGATCCGGAGCAACGAGCAGCTGTGGTGGTCGTCCGTATCGATGCGCTGAAGCAATTCCAGGATACCTGGTTGCGGGCGAAGCGATCGCCGGCAGAGGAGTATGGCCAGTCTGCAGGAGATTCGGCATAGCGAGCAGCTGCGCCCGTCGTCCGGATCGATGAGCTGAAGGAATCCAGGATACCTGGTCTGCAGTGAAACGATCGCCGGCAGAGGAGTATGGCCAGTCTGCAGGAGATCCGGGAGCAATGAGCAGCTGCGGGCGTCGTCCGGGATCAATCGTGAGCTGAAGGAATCCAGGATACCTGGTTGGCGGCGTGATCACCGGCAGCGCAGTAAGGGTCAAACCATATGTAAATCAATTTCAAACGGGGATTTTTACATAAAAAGATAGAATATTACAGGGAGGCGATATAATCTGAATACTCATTCGCAGACCTCAGAACGTATCGAAGAAGAAAGAGCCAAGCTTTATCAACTTATTGACATGTTTGGTATGGATGATCCTCAAGTATTAGCACAATCACAGGCTCTAGACATTTACATTAATGTCTTCTATATGGAATCAAGTCCTATGAAGAGAATATAAGTTTCAATCAACCGGCTCTTATAGAGCGCCAGCCGGTGTAGTTAGTAGCATCACTAGGTAAATGTACAAAGAAATTAAAATAAATTAACCGCTAAATACAAAGTGGAAGAATGTTAAGGAGAAATTATGGAACAATGTACACATCAAAATTCAGTTAAAGTGTTGCCAAAACTAGGTAGAAAAGACATGGGAAATGATCTTATTACCTGTGCAATGTGTAAGCAGCTATACCATGAAAACGATATTACATTCCGTGAGCAAGATGAGATATGTAAAGATTGTGAAGGCGAAATTTTAGTATCTCCCGTCATAAGCCCTATTTCGGCAATCAGGGCTGTTGAGTATATGAAGGAATGGATGGGCCTCACAAAAATAAGCATTCAAGAAAAGAACGATAAGTATATTATTATGGATGCGGTAGAATATGACGAAAAGACACAACGGTTTAAGTATCGTGTAGAAGTCCTTCCAGATAGATTAGGAAGTTATGAAATACATAGAATGAAGGTCAATTCGGTAGAGGATGGTTGGGAGTGGATTGAAAGTATACCACCTCTCGACTCCATCTCTGTCATAGCCAATTAATCTGTATGATCCAACGTTCCCTCTGTGGAACGTTTTTTTTTGTTTTTTTGTCATTTTTAGTTTGATAGACCCTGTAAATTAGTTCTTTAGTAATGTCTATTTTATCAGATCTTTTAGTCTTATGGCACAAAAGATATAAATTTACTATATTAGATAGTTTTCTTTTCGTTTTCATTTTAAACGCATAATAATTCGTAATAAATATGGTTAAAACACATTCTGAATGGTACTATATTATTGTTATTGTAATCTATTTGGTACTGTTTCTAGTAATAATCCTCATATTATTCACTTTTACACCTATTAAGGAGTTGATTCATGAAAGTTTCATTGTTTTTTCAAATTTTGATTAAATAAGAACATATGAATGGAGGGATAACGATGTTTTTTACTAATGTTATTGAGGAAAAAGATATATTCCAAGTTATGCAGATTTATGCTGACGATGCGGAAGTAGATATTACTGATGAATGGAAAAGTGAATGTATTCGTGCATTTTCCCGGTTAGTAGCAGGTGGTGGGATTATCTTGGGCGCTTATATAGAAGAAGAGTTAGTCGGGTGCTTGAGTCTACAATTTCTGCATGATTTGTATCCTGGTTACTCACGCGGTCCGTACAGTCATATGGAGACCATTATTGTAAAGAAAGCTCATCAAGATAAAGGGATCGGAACAGCCTTGGTCCAAAATGCAATCAATATATGCAAAAATCGTGGAGTAACCTATGTAATAGCTCAGACGGATGAGGCGAACTTTAGAATGCAAAGAGTTTATGAAAAGTCAGGATTACAAAATAAATATGTTAATTACCATATCGAATTGTGAAAGTATATAAGGAGGAATAAAGTTGAATTTAAAGACACAGATTTCTAAATTACTCGTAGTTACTATTTTGATCACTTCTTTTTTTGGTTACTTCGGGTCATCTCAAGCAAAAGCAGCCGCAGCAGTGTATACCTGGGAAAAGTTTAATGTGGAACGTACCCAAGAGTATCAAGCCTCTCCAGGTAATTATTACGGGTCAGATTGGGGTGGCAGAACCGTTTATCCGTCAATAACGGTGGATAAAAAAACAGGTGTCATTAATCTTGTCGGTGAGTCATACTACTCTGAAAATAGTGGTTATTATTACTACGGTGGAAACCAGGTCGTGTATAGATATTTACAACGAGATTCCTGTGATAATTGGGAAAATTGTTATACAGAAACGTATGGAAGTTACTTTGTTGTATCCAGACTAGTAGATGTAGATGTTAAAGGTGTATCTACTGGTACTTACGTAACATCGACATCTCCATACACTTACCCGGACAATAGAAAACATTCTGATGGATACTGGTACGTGAGTAAAGGCTTAAATAGTGCTCCCGCTTTGACGATCAATGCGAAATCTACCAATGTAAGTGTAGGTATTGGCCAAGATTTAATCTTAAGAGGCACGGTTAGTGATGCAGAGAGTGATTCTGTGACAATATCAGCTACACTGCCTGTATACAATATTACAAAATCAGTCACAGTTAGTCAGACAGCATCAGCAAAAAATTGGGAGCTGAAGTGGACGGGTACTGAACTTAATGGAGATAATAAGATTACTGAAAAAATCCAAATTACAGCGAATGACCAAAAAGGTGGCATAGTAAGTGATCAATTTGAAGGACAAATTACTGTGGATCGGACGGCACCGACCGCTCCAAGCATAGTAGTGAACCCAGTAGATTGGACAGACCAAGATGTCCAGGTAATTGTTGCTGCAGGAAGTGATGCACTTTCTGGTATAAACAAAACTGAGTACCGCTTGGGTAATGGAAGTTGGGTTACATATACAATGCCACTTACAATATCCAGTGAAGGCGTAACGACCGTTACAGCACGTTCAGTCGATAATGCAGGGAATAAAGGAGCAGAATCCACTGCTGAAGCAAAAATAGTAAAGAGTCCGCCTACTACTCCTGTAATTATCCTTCAGTCCGGTGGATGGACGCCAGGGCCTGTTGCATTTGAAATTACAGGGAGTACAGGATATGGAGATTTCAAATATGAATACAGTATTGATGATGGCCCATTCACAGAAGGTAATTCTGGAGAAATTACAAAAGAAGGGACAAGCACAATAACTGCAAGAGCAGTCAATATTTTTGGTCAACAAAGTGCGGAAAACAACGAAATGGTCACGATTGATCATACAGAACCTACAGTGAACGTGACACCAAATGGACATGATTGGTCCTCAGAAGCAATTAAAGTTGATGTGACAGTTAGTGATGATTTGTCGGGGATAAAACCCAATAGCACATATTACAAAATAACTTCGTCACCAGAGCAGCCGCATGACTGGGAAGTCCTCAATGATAGTGAGATCGTTATTTCAGCAGAAGGACAATGGTACATACATGTGAAAGCTACTGATAATGCTGGCAATACTACAATGTATTCTACCAATAGTTTTAAAATACAGAATCAGCCAGTCGCTCCAGTGGGTGTAAAAGCTATTAATGTACAAAACGATCAAGTGACAGTTTCTTGGGATCTTCCAGATGGATCGATTTATACAGACGGTTATGTGTATGAGTTGACTAATAATACAACAGGAGCTACTTTCCAAAAGGTATATCCGGAAAACTCCGCTACAGATCTAGGAGTAACAGGCGGTAAAACTTATGAGTATACCCTGCTTGTTAAAAATCATGTTGGTCAAGACACATCAACAAATCTTACAGTTGTGACAAAGCCTGATGCTCCAGATCGATTAGATGTCCAGAAGATAGATCAGGATTACAGTAGAGCTCAACTTACGATTTCACCTGTTACTGGGGCCGAATCATATCACATCGTGATCGAAGACATCAATGGAAATGTAATTACTGATGAAACTGTGTATGGAGACAATTTTACAATAACGGGATTACAGCCGGGCAGTTTAAACAATATTAAAGTTTCTGCACTTAATATTGCAGGAGAGGGACCGACAAGTACTGTGGCATACCTTGCTTTGCCAGGAAGCCCGGGTGGGTTTACCAGTGCAAAAATAGATGAGGATGCGATTGAACTACAATGGGATGCAACCCTTTCTGCAGAATATTATAATTTAGACCGATTTATGGAGCCCATATATACAGGGAATGAGACAAGATACCTGGATGCAGGATTACAGCCGGGTACTATTTATTCATACCGTTTAAATGCAGAGAATGAAACTGGGACAGGGGATTACGCTGAACTCAACGATCTGATGACCTTACCCTCCAAACCAGGAAACGTTGCAATTAGCTCGGCAACATCCAGTAGTATCACGCTGCAATGGGCTCCTGTGCAAGGTTCAGATAGCTATAAAGTAAGCATAGATGGTCATGAAGAGATCGTTTATGGTAATGAACAAACCTTTGCAAATTTGAATGCTGGCACTGAATATAACTTTTCGGTTGTGGCAAATAACAAATCTGGTGACAGTCAATCAGTGAGTATTTCAGGATATACAAAACCGGATCAAGCTACAGGTATAGAGGTAACGAACATTGAAGAATCTAGCGCTGATGTATCATGGGATCCTGTATACGGAGCCGATAAGTACTTGGTTCAAGTAAATGGAACAGACTATGAAGTATCTAGTCCTACAATTAACTTAAAAGATTTGGATGGCAGTCGGGTCTATGAATTATCGGTGTGGGCAGGTAATAATGCTGGCTATGGTACTGCAGGTTCAGTAGGTTTTCTGACTAAGCCACATGCTCCTTCCAATTTAACTGTTAAGAAATTGACATCAAATTCTATTTCCCTTGGATGGGATTTAGACAGTACTGCCAAACGATACCGTGTTGATTCAGGTGAGATGAAGGATGTACTGAATCCTGAAATTACATTTGAGAATTTGGATCCAGGTAAAGCTTATCAATTTGAACTATGGACGGAGAATGAGACAGGTGAAAGTTTGCCGTCTCGCATATCTGTAACAACTAAGACACTATCAGTGAACCCAGAGGATATCATAATTGAGGTGCAACATGATCAGGTGAAAATAGAGTTTAAACCGGTTGAAAACGCCAAGGAATATATTTTGCTAGATGAGCAAGGAACAGAAATTTGGAGAGGAACGGAGGGCCCTATTATATTGGAACCAATTGTTCCAGGTAAGGAATATGATTATGACCTTGTTGCTACAAACGACCAGGGAGCTCCATCAAGTCCAAGTCAAGTTGTTTTCATAGCAATTCCTGGAGCACCAGATGGGATAAAAGTGTCTAGTGTCTTGGAGTCTAGTATTAGCTTTGACCTGTCTAACGCTAATAAAAAAGGTGCTGAAGCAATTCTGATATATCGCGATGGGATGGAAGTTGGAAAAGCTTCAGCAGAGGCAAAAGTCTATACGGATAAAAACTTGAAAGCCGGTACGAAATACAGATATGAGTTTAAAGCGATTAATGCTTCAGGGATAAGCAAGATTGGTATTAAGCTGGAAGCAACAACATTAATTAGAGTAGAGACAGGTGGCAGTGGATCTGGATCTGGTAATGGCACAAATAATGGATCAGGAAAGATCCCTGATCTGAACGATACTGACAAGAAGGACGAAGGGAAACAAACGGAGGGTAGTAGTACTGAGAGTAACAGTAACACTAATGGAAATAAGACTCTATTCAATGATATAGAGAATAGTTTTGCAAAAAATCAAATTATTGAATTAGCAGACCGCGGAATATTGAAAGGAACAAGTCCTTATAAATTTGAGCCGGACCGTGCTATAACAAGAATGGAATTCGTCTCAATGATTGTGAGAGCTCTGGACATTTCAAGTACGGATGAAAAACCCTTTGATTTTGATGATATAGATATGAGTAAATGGTATGCAGCGGAATTCCGGATTGCATGGGACAATGAAATAACCCATGGCTTTAATGCGAAGGAATATCGACCAAATGCATTAATTAATCGGGAACAGGCATCCAAGATGCTGGGGAATGTCCTCAACACTCGGAGCAATGTGAGCGATGTACTATTTATAGATGGAGATAGCATTGCAACTTGGGCTAAGAGTGAGGTAACAGGGTTGACGAAGATGCAACTTGTAACTGGATATCCAGACGGATCTTTCCGGCCAAAAGCTCACCTTACAAGGGAAGAAGGCGCTGCGTTAATCTATCGTTCTATGATGAGTAAATACTAGAATAAAGAAGAGTCTAGGTATGGGAATATTCCTGCCTGACTCTTCTTTTGCATTAAGCTGAAGCGAATACCGGCAGAGTATTTATGGCCAATAACCAGGAATTATCATGCCGGAGCAACGAGCAACTTCGGCCGTCGTTCGGATTGATTGTGAGCTGAAGGAATCCAGGATACCTGGTGCGCGGCGAAGCGATCGGCGGCAGCGCAGTATGGCCAGCCTGCAGGAGATCCGGAACAGCGAGCAGCTGCGGCTGTCGTCCGGATCGATCGTGAGCTGAAGGAATCCAGGATACCTGGTGCGCGGCGAAGCGATCGCCGGCAGAGGAGTATGGCCATTCTGCAGGAGATCCGGCATAGCGAGCAGCTGCGGCTGTCGTCCGGATCGATCGTGAGCTGAAGGAATCCAGGATACCTGGTGCGCGGCGAAGCGATCGCTGGCAGAGCAGTATGGCCAGCCTGCAGGAGATCCGGAACAGCGAGCAGCTGCGGCTGTCGTCC
>JADGJL010000985.1:0-11296 GCA_027600665.1 Irineochytrium annulatum
TGGTGGTGGTGGAGGGGGCGCCGGCGGCGGTGGTGGCGGCAATCAGTGATGGCAGTCGAGCGACGGCAATGGCACAAGGGTCGGGATATACATCACCTGATATTATAGATATCGATGACTGATGAATTATTGTTCAAAGCAGCTGCATGCTTAAGGTCGTATTTAATATAACAAGATAATGTCTAAGTCTTTATACATGACTAGCAGTGAAGTCGATCATATTCGTCCGCGAGGAATGAGAATGAGGCCGAGTCATCGGCGCTGCGATACAGAAGGTTCCGTCGTGAGTACAGGTCGATAGCGTCCTCGATCTCTGTCAGGCGAGCCTCTAAATCCGCCTTCTTCTTTCGGAGTCGGGGTGCTTCGACAACCAGATTAAACCGCGAGAGTTCATACAACGTCCGTTCTTGATCTTCAAAAACGTCAGCCACATCTATAAAAGAGAAATGCTCACGTTCTCTCAGAATGTCAAGTGTTTGCTGCCGTTGTTTCTCGCTTACAGCTTCAGGGAAACATATGAGACACGTCCACAGAAATTTTAAACTTACGAATCATGCCCTTCGGAATTCTGCATATAAAGCCATATATAAAGCCATCAACAAAATACGACTGACTGAGAACAAATCTTACCTTTCCACGGACAGAGCGAGCAAGCGCTCCTTCTCCCTTTCCGCCCACTCGTACTTCCGATCTACGAGGTATCGGGGAAGCTCGCCAACGGGAGTATGGCGCCGTGGTTGCTCACTCAGATCCGGAGTGCTGGGTGATTTCTACGAACATGCTTATCGTTAGGTAATTGCATTTATTGCAGCGGACGAATATAACGTGCCCGTGCCAGCGGTTGCCGAGCGTTAACGGCATTCAGGTGGATGAAATTTTTCCGTGATGAAGAAGTCGAGAGAGAGGATGCTGCTGATGATGGTCGGGAGTCTGTAGGGGTATTCAAGCCGGTGGTAGACTTTGAGGAAACTTTGTTAACTTCGCATCCTCAAAATGCAATGATGAAAGAAAGAGAATCTCACTGGCGATCGTGTCGTGCATAGCCTCGCCGGAACGCTGTCGTACTTTTTTAATTTAAATGGAGGCGGTGTGGGCTTCGCCTTTTCCTTTCGTTGCCAAAGATGTCAGAAGCTAGACGAATGTCGAGATTTCTTACCTCCTCCAGCAACTTGTTCGCCTTCTGCAGCTCTTTTAGTCGCTTGTAGTTTTCCTTGTTGTGATCTTTCGGCTTTCCTCCCGCCAGGATGATGTCGTCTCTACCACGGAACCTTTAATTGTCTTCTCCCAAAAACAAGCACAGCAAGCAATGCAGACCTCGCCCCCCGCGAAGGCTTGAGCGCCATGCTCACAGCTGCTCCACTCATCTGCTTCGAGCGAATCATCTTCGCCTCCTTGCTGGCCATCATCTTGACAAAGCTTCAGCGACAAGGGCGACTGCCACTGCGAGAGTTGAAGTGCCGGTGAGAAGAGGCTACGTTAAACGAGTCGTTGTGGGTGATGGAGCGCGGAGTGTCAAATGTGCTGCGCGACATTCCTGCCACCTGAACCAAGTTACTTCACGCATCACGCAGAGTCTGGGTGCGGCGGGTTAACGATCTGTCGCCGACGTTCAACGACGGTTTTCGCGTCCTGGCAATGGAGAGGTGGGGTGACCGAGACAGTATGTTGGAATGGTGAGGTCAATAAGAAGACGTATGGTGCGCCTAAGGAAATGTAGAACGGGAACGCGGCTTAGGCTCGTCGGTGAGCGCGTTATGGATGTCAGTGAGTAACATGGGCACGAGCGAAGGGGTCAGCAATGTGTGAGATCCTGCGGATGCTTGCGACCTCTACGCTTGCGCAGGGCAACGACGCGCGTTTGCTGCTCATAGGACCATGCAGTTGGCTTACTGGACCCCGCAGCGCTCAACGCATTTTAGGCCCGTCAAGGCGGCAAAGTGGTGGTAGCGACACCTTTACCCACAAAGCCCGCCGCGGGAAGGCGATGGAACTAACGTGATGGCGCAGCGTCACTCCAGGTCTCTAATCCGAAGGATCGGCGCGGCCCATTTCCGGGACCGGAAGCCTGGCTGTCGCGAGCAGGGTCAGGCCGCTCCGGTCCCCTGCCGATGTATCCCGTTTTGAACGTCAACGCCAACGAGTTCATTGCCGCCGTCTTCGTTGTCCAGAGCGCGTCGACGGAGGCCCACATCGTGCCGGGCTGTCGTTCTTTTTTGTTGCTGCCGTCATACGCGCTGGCGCTTCACTTTTTTTTTTTTGGTCCCTCCACACCTGGTCCAATTCACGATCGCGGCCATGTCGCTTCTCCTACCCCCACCGCCGTCCGATTGGGACAAGGACAAGGACTACAAGATCCATGTCAAGACTCTGGCCAGGCTCGACACGATGCCCATCGAGCCAGTCGGTGCCGAGTTCTTAAATGTCGTTCGAAGGATCAGGCTCAACAGGTCCCTCGAGGAGGACCTTGAGCTTGAGGCCGCTCTGCATGCTGCTGAGGACGAGGACGTCAATCTGGAGGAGGATGAGCCGGAGACAAAGAAGCTCCTAGCGTCGGACCCGCAGAACTGGAAGCAGCAGGACCACTATGCCGTGCTCGGCATCTCGAAGCTGCGATGGAAGGCGACGGATGACGACATTAAGCGTGCCTGTGAGTAATGTCGCGATCGTGGTCACCGAGGACGCGTTCATCATCAGGATCGCGTGTTTATTGACATTCGTTCAGATCGACGAAAGGTCCTCAAGCACCACCCGGACAAGAAGGCCGCGTCCTCGGGCAACACGAGCGACGACTCCTTCTTCAAATGCATCCAAAAGGCCTGGGAGGTCCTCAGCGACAACACGAAGAGGAGGCAGTGGGACTCCGTGGATCCGGAGTTTGACGAGACCGTCCCCACGGGCAAACCGCTGAAGGCCGGGGAGGACTTCTTTGAGATCTTTAATCCTGTCATCGAGAAGGAGTCGAGGTTCTCGAAGAACCCGCTGCCGCCGTTCGGAGATGCCGACTCGCCGAGGGAGGTCGTCGAGGCCTTTTACGAGGGCTGGTTCAACTTCGACTCGTGGCGGACTTTTGAGATGTTGGACGAGGAGGATGAGGGCGGCGACAGGTCAGGGCTTTCGCTGGATTTACCCTAGACGTGTGTCGTTGACGCAGCATTACAATGCAGCCGAGAAGAGAAGCGATACTACGAGCGGAAAAACAAGGCTGCCCGCGCGAAGCTGAAGAAAGAGGACAACGCGCGTTTGACGCGCATGGTCGAGGCAGCCTTTAAGAACGACCCCCGTATCCAGAGGATCAAGGAGGAGGAGAAGGCCGCTAAGGAGGCGAAGAAGAAGGAGAAGGAATGGAACGCCCAGGCCGCGCAAAGGGAGGCCGAAAAGAAGGCGGAGGAAGAACGGATTCAGAAGGAGAAGGATGAGAAGGAGGAGAAGGAGAGGGTGAGCCTGAATGCTTCCCTTCTTGGCGATTGCAACGTCGCTAAATATTGTGCTACAGAGGGAAGTTGAGAAAAAGGAGAGGGAAGCACACAAGAAGCTTGTCCGCAAGGCCAAGAAGGCCGTTAAGGACCTTTTCAAAGACCACAACAACTTCCTCCCGGACTCGGCCTCCGGAGTGGAGATCGAGGACCAAGTTACCAAGTTTGACACGTTGCTCGAGAACTCGGAACTGTGGCACTTGGAGGAGTTCAAGATTCGGTTGGACCTTCAGCTCAAGAAGGGAACCTCGGCGTTACAAGCGTGTTTTGAGGAGGAGGTGAGATTTGCCGACAGTGTGATGTAGTTTACTAAACGTCCCGTGCTTCCAGTTCAAGTTCATGCAAGAGCGCCTAGACAAAGCCTCGAAGGACACCGCTACCGCTAAGGCGGCCGCCGCCTCGTCTGCAAACTCTACAACGACAACGCGGAAAGCGAAGGCACCTTGGTCGCCGAAGGAGCAGGCGACGCTTATTAAAGCGATAAAGTCCTTCCCGGGCGGCACTGTCTCCCGCTGGGAGAAGATCGCTGACTACGTCAACCTCCATGCGCCCGAGGATGGCCAGCCCTCGAACGAGCGCGGGCCCGAGGAGTGCATCAAGAAGTCGAAGGAGCTTCAGGAAGTCTCGATGGCCGAGCGGACAGCGCTTCAGCAGGTCGCGGCCGCGAGCACGAAGAAGAAGGACATCGAGATCACGGACGCGCCGACGGAGCGAGACACGGCCAACACGGACCTGAGGGTCGAGAAGGGGGCGGCTGTTTCAGCAGGTGCAAAGAAGGGCGCGAAGGGGAAGGAGAACGCGAATAGCGCGAACGCGAAAGGGCAGTCTCCCGGGCCGGCTTCGAAGGCGCCCGGACCTGCTACGCCGAATGGGAAGGGCCCGGCCGCGGCCGCGAAGGAGGCTCAGCCGGCATCTTCGCCCGCGCCAACGTCGCCGGCGCCGGCAAGCGGGTTTGTCGTGCCGGAGGATAGCTCGTGGACGTCGTCGCAGCAGGCGGAGCTCGAGGCCGCGCTGAGGAAGTTCCCGGCGAGCCAGTTCACGTCCCAGCCGTCGGAGAGATGGGAGAAGATCGCGACGGAGGTGACGGGAAAGAACAAAAAGGAGGTGAAGCAAAGGGTTAAGGTGAGATAAATACCTTGTCGTCGCACGGTTCTAATGCAGTAAAATACAGGATCTTGCGGAAGCGATCTCGAAAAAGAACAAAAAGACCAAGAAGTAAATTAGGATTGCAGGGGGTAAAGGTGTAGGGTTGCACCAGTTCGTTCCTTGTTGTGTTGCAAGTATTCCCTTTGTTTATCTCCGTCGTGGATAGACTCGTTTACAACTTTCGTTTTATTGTAATTGTTCTTAGCGACCATAGGGTTACCGTCGCCCTAATCTCCATTGAATTTTAATGCATGTTTTGTGTTCAGTATTGCGTTCTGCTTATTGCACAAGCCCTTTGAGTACAAGCCACTGCAAAAAACGGAATCGTCGCGGCACCAAGGCCCACAGGTCCTCCAGCGCAAGCAGCCCCACACGACAAAGCCTTAAAAATCAGCGCCAGCTTGTGGCAAGGATACAACGCCAGCATGCCGTTACGATTTCCAGGTACGATGATCGCCCTACTATCAGAGTCTCTAACCACCGCTATAACGTGAATGCAGTCGGCTCCACCCTCTTCTTTCCGCAATTTGATATGCGACTTGTACGCTCGACACTACCCCCACATCAAGCCGTCTTCCGCGTCCCTCCCAACCTCAACAAGCTCGACATTCGCCAGATCCTCGAGAAGCTTTACAGCGTAGACGTGACGGACGTCAGGACCATGAACTACCTCGCGAAGACATATCGGGACCGGAGGGGCGAGAGGCGGAGCGGGGGAGCGTATAAGAAGGTGATCGTGACGATGAAGAACGATTTCGTGTTCCCGGACCCGCCGACGGAGGAGGGATCTGGCGCCATGAGGCTGCCGCCTGTTATTCCGATCCGGGCGCCAATTGCTAAGTTTAGACATTTGCTGCCAAAGCCGGCGCCGGCGGATAAGGATGGGAATTCGTAGGGACAATGTGGTTCGCTTTGACTTCGGGTCCGGAGGAATAAAAGGCGGTTGACGATTCCTCGGACGGCTGTCCTAGAGGGATGCCGAGGTTTGGGCTTGATGATGAGGGACGGGGAAACGCGATATAATACATATTCTCTGTATGTGGGGATGCGAAACCGGGTTTCTAAGTAAGGTATAAATATATTCAAATCGAACCCCTCTCTGATTCTAACCATCCATTACGAGTGCAAATACTGTAGCTTATCTAATAGCACATTTTGACATGGCAAACTAGGTACCATGCAAGAACACGCAAACAACGAACTTAAATAAATCAAAAAGTGGGGAAGGAAGGCGGTACTGAACAGAGTAAATCCATTTACGAGTAATAGCAATCAACAAACTGGAGCCCTAATTATAAAATGATTTTAGCAACCAAAACAGGGGCAAGGCTCAGGTAGGATAAAGTCATGGTGGTATACAACCACACCTAAAAGACGAATGTGCGTTTTAACAGGCCTACAACACGAAAAGGAACTGCAAGTCCTCCTCCGAGAGCTTAAATTAGTTAGACACGCAAAAAACACCAAGAACCGACGCACCTTGGCCAAAGCATCCATATCTTTGCCCACAGTCGACTGAAACAGCATTTTCTTCTTCTCCTGCAGCTGAAGGATACGAGACTCGATCGAGTTTTCGATAATCAACCGAGTGATCTTTATGGGACGAGTCTGACCAAGGCGGTGGATGCGGTCGAAAGCCTGATCCTCAACCGCCGGGTTCCACCACGGGTCGAGAACTGTAGACAAATTAGCTAATGAGCCACGGGAACGAATATAATACTCACTGAATACCCTTGAAGCCTCCGTCAAATTCAAAGCGACACCTCCAGCCTTTAACGACACCAGGAAAACCGTAACGGCAGGGTCCTGCATGAAGCTCTTGATAACCGTGTCTCGGCCCTGCGGCGTCATCCGCCCGTCAAGCTTCACGCAGCTGAAGCCGGCACGGGTGAGCCGCCAGTGGATGAGGTCTAGAAACGCAACAAATTGGGAAAAAACAATGGACTTGAGAGTCGAATCCTCCTTCTGAAGGGCTGTGAGCTCCTCAACAAGCGCTAATTGACAACGTTAGTAAATCAGCCACAAAAGAGCCCAACCCTCAATCTTCGTGCTGCTCCTCCACTTGCTCATGTCAATGTAATTGACAATCGAGAACTTCTCCTTGTCTTTCCCGGCCTTGCCCTCAAATTCAGGTTGCGAGAGATCAATCACCATGGGGCGGAAGCACACGGGGCAGGACGCCTTGTCCTCGGGAGCCGAAAGCATGTACTGGCGGATGTCCTCGCGACAGAACGTGTGTTTGCACTTGGCCTGGATTGGGTCCTCGGCCTCGTCCTGGCAGATCCCGCAAACGATCGTCTCTTTGGCCTGATTCGCTTGAATGGCCAGCTTCGTTGTCACAAGATCTTCAAACAAAGTTAGCGAAGATGATGTAAACAAAAAATACCTGGATGGTTCGAAGCAAGCCTCATCCGGGACAACAGCGAAAAGATGCTTGCATAGTTGTTTAGCACCGTATTGGCGTTTACGTAAGTGGAGAACTGGCGTGCCGACTCCGCGTACAGGCTCTCATACAGCTCCTCCTCGGCCTCGTTGAACAAATCCCTCCGTACCGTGATGATACGCGGCGGGAGCCCCAAATCGTCGGCGCGCTCAATCTTCGTGCGACGGAGCATGATGTTATCCAGCAGCAGGCCGAGCTTCTGGAATGCCACGAGCCCGTCGCCCGTACCCCCGTACTTTTGAATTGGCTTTAAAATCTCCTGGTTCCACCAGCAGAAGTGTTGGTGGGAGATGTGGCCGCATTGATCTGAAGGCGACACCTATCAGAAAAGATATGTACGGGGTAGAAAAGTGCACGCACCACAATGCTTCCGGTCGGTAAAGTTCCAAGACGCGCTCTTGCACGGACACTTCTTGCAGAAGTAATACGAAAACGGATCGGCATCCAAGAACCTAATCAATGAATACAACTCCCCGACCCTGTTCTGCAGCGGCGTCCCCGTCAAACTCCACTTGTACCGACAATTTAGCTTAAACACCGCGCGGGCAGTCAAGCACGTTCGATCTTTAATCGCGTGCGCTTCATCGAGCACGACTCGACCCCACTGCACCGCATGTAGGATGGACGCCTCTCTCGTCAAAACGCCTTTGCGTTGGAAGCCTGTGTGCTGCCGCCGGAAGCCGGACTCGACGAGCGCATATGTCGAGAGGACGATGTCGTAGGAGGCCAGCTTTTTAGGAGAAATCTCGCGGTTCGTCCCGTGGTGGAGGCAGACGGAAAGGAGGCCGGGGGAGGTGCGTTGCTTAATCTCGGCGTACCATTGCAATATGGCGCTGCGTATCCGTTAGTTAGGACGCGGGAGCAATGAACTTCGTACACAGTGGGGGTCAAGATGAGGTTGGGCTTCACACCGGGTGTGGAAACGAGGAGCGAGAGAAGCTGGATCGTCTTTCCCATGCCCATCTCATCGGCCAAGATCCCGCCGTTAAACTTTGTCGTCTCTTGGCTTTTCAACCAAAACACGCCTTTCGTATACAGTAAGTTTTACAACACGACATTGACCGGCAAACCTTCGCGCTGAAACGGAAGAAGACTCAACGTAATCCCGTCGGGCTGCTCGCACTTCTCGGGTATCTCCGGCCGCTGCTCCTTCTCCTCCTTCATATTGTCCCAAATCGTAACCAGCTCAGGGTGCGTCTCTAGGAAAAGTTCCTGCGCACCGTTAGTCCCCCATTGAACCAACAGCTTCACCTTGGCAGACTTCTTTGGTTGCTTTGCCCTCGGCGCCCTCGCGCGTCGACGGGAAGCAGGCGCCGCATCCGCAGTCGCCCCGTCACCATCCCCATCCGCATCCGCATCGCCCCCTTCATCTTCCTCGTCGTCATCATCGCTCGCATCCAAATCAACCCGCATGGCGTCCTTATCATCGTCCGCCTTATTATCATCCCCCTTTTTCCCCCGCTTCTTCGCCGGCTTCTTCTTGGCCGCGCTACGCGTCGTCGGTGCTGCCCGCTTCTTCGCTGCCTTTGGACTGACCGGCGGCTCAGCCGCGAGCGTCACGGGGGCGGTCGACGACGACGCGACGGCCACCGCGTTTACTGCTACAACGTCCAGCATCGCGGCGTCCTCCTCCATAGCAAACTGAATCGCCGCCATGTCTGCAAAGCTCATGCCCGGGATCTGCAACGGCAGGGGCGGACGCGCCTTGGGTTTGAGTGCCCCGCCTTCCTCCGCGTCGCTGTCGTCACCCGATGAGGACGACGCGGAGGAGGATTTGGCGCTGCCCTCAAACACAGAGGCGTCCGACGACTCAGAGGAGGGCTCTTTGTTGGACTCGACGCCATCATCGGATATGTAGATGACCTTCGAAGGAGCCTTCCTCGCGGAGGAAGGTTGCTTGCCCTTCGCTTTGGACGATGCGGGTGTCGCGGCCTTCTTCTTCGGCGCGGGCTCGTCGTCCTCGTCTTCATCGTCGTTCCCGGCCTCGTCATCGCTCTCCTTCGACGTTGCGGGCTGCTTCCCCTTGGCTTTCGAAGCCGGTATCGCCTTCTTCCTCGCCGCAGGCGTCGGCGCCGGCCCCTCATCCTCGGAACTGGAGGCGTCCTTCTTCGCTGCCGAGGCGCGCGTGGAGGCCCTGCCCTTCCGCCTCGCATTGGTGGATGCCTTCTTACTTGTCATGGTCTTCGGTGTGTAGTTTGCCCCAGCGCGACGCGGTCGGGACTCGGTTGCGGGCGGGGTGGCCGAGGCCGCAACCTCCTCGGGCTCTTGGTCTGAGTCGCCTAACATGGGCGTCGAGAGAAGGTGGAATGGGGATCGAGGGCGACGACTGCGGATTGCCCGGCAGGAAGTTGAGTCGGACACTGGACACGAAGCGCCGGATGGAGAGTCATCGTGGCACGACGTCCATGCAGAGATCGTGTATAAAAAACGATGTTAACCTTACGGGTTCAAGATCAAGCAAGTTATGTTAATTCTACAGTGCTTTCTTCAACAAGTCGCCGAAAAGTAAACGACACGCGCTCCCCACGCGCAATCTCTTCACCATTCCACACATCGGACAACCTTTCAGCTATCGCATGCGTGTATCCATATCTTGCTTCACCCGACAAACATATGATGTCCCCGGGCCTCAGTAGGACAGGGACGATTTCGCCATCCACCTGCCTCGCGTCGTGATAACCGTCCCGCCGGTCGGAAGATCGAGCAAACTCCATCACGACCGAAGATTGCAAGCTCGCAATGCAGACGCCGTCCTCGAACCGCAGCAGGTCGATATGCGGCTTTATGCCTTCGCCTTTTCCATGAAGTGGCGACGCGGTAAACCAGAAAAGGCACCAAAGGCCAACGAATGGATGCAACCCTTACCAGGATAATAATGATTGACTATCGCCGCGTTAAAGAGCGGTCGATCTCGCAGTGGCGAGGGGAGTGCCCCCATGCAGAGGGAAACGAGTGGCGCCATGAAGTCGTCCAGATCGTGAAATCGATGGGCCTGGTTGTTGCCCTCCTGCGGGCTCAGGAAGCCCGTGAGCCAGATGTGAGCGAGTATCGACTCCTGCAGGTCCAACGGGATCGCATGTCGCCAGATGAAGAGTCCCCGCACAGACGTGTGCTCCACGACAGCACATGAATCATCCTCGTCGTCGTCGCTGTCCGATCCAAAGAGAGCAGGTTCCATTGGCGCGGTATTCAAGCCTTCCTTTGATCAATTCAGTAGTTCGTTCTTGTGGAAACAAAAATGGGTTTGTTATATCATAATAAGGCTCGGTTATCTGCCTGGCACGCCGGTTTAACAATTAGTGCTCCCAAAAAGCTTCCACACGGAGGTACACAACAAGAATATCGAGAACTCCTCGCTTGCACATTTAAATATCGTGACAAATGTTTAGCCGCCTCACCCGCCGTAAGCGGAGGACTGGCCCAGCCAGACAAGCGAGAGATGCGGCCGTTGGTTAATGATCGCCGTGTGTCAGAGTCTACGACCGCGGTATTGACCGCCCGGGCGACGCGTGATCGCGCGACAGTGGGCACGACGAATCGAAAGGCATGAGTGACGGGGGCTGGGAACGGAGGCGCAGTACCACAGAGAAGTGGTATGGATCGCATCGGCGGTGGAGGGCAGGGCGAGCTGCATAAAGCCATGAATCTTAATGCCGGAATGTTCATGTTGGAAAATTGCGGTATTTTTTTTTTCGATACAGAGTAGAATGCAACTTTGCCAGTTTCGACAGGCAGATAAATACAGTTGCTGACGATACACGCAAAACGTTTATCAGCTCACTTTGCAACGTGCATCGGATCCCAGCGCCTTGTGGGCCATCGAGGGCGAAGTCGGCTCAGTTGTTCGTTAGTCGCTGGAGCCAAAATCTCAGGAAAAGCAATGCGCAACTGCAAACTGTGTGGGTGTGGGAACTGTTGGGCGGAACGTCGGCGTTTTCTGTTTCAAACTGTTTCGATCTCTGATCCGGGCAAGACGCAGGCTCGCTGGGTTTGCTGGTGTTTGGAAGGACGCCGACCACGTCTGGATGGAACAAACAGTGGAAGGACCGCAAGACGGGATGCCGGCTGGCGCGTGTTGCATGGGAAGACTTAAACGCTGACCCCCGAGCCGCACAGCAATAAGAACGACCGCGCCCACATCCTCCTCGGCATCAACACAACACCACCACCGCAACATGCTCTCCCTCATCACCCTCGTCCTCTCAGCCTCCGCCGCCCTTGCTGCCCCCTCCCC
>JADGJL010000986.1:0-11295 GCA_027600665.1 Irineochytrium annulatum
GCCCCCTCGTGTCAACGCCCCCCTACAACCCGCGCCCACCAAGCCAATGGACGGGTCATCGGCCATTGACGGTCTGCCCATCGACGGCCTGCCCCAGACCTTCGCCTCGTGGGCCTCACTCCTCGACGAGGCCAGCCCAACCGACGCGGACGTTCACCCGCTCTCCACCTCACAGCCTCAGACGCCAAACAGCTCGTCATCGTCGAATGACCCGGAGGCCCGATCGGTCGGGAAATTTCACGCTGATGGATTCGGGGATGATGTCGGGATGCATGCCGGCTTCACGTCCTTGTTGATGGATGGTTCGTGCATGCAGTCATGCAATTCCGTTCCTTGCTAGCTCTTTACTGACATGGCTCTCAACAGCAGGCGTATCCCTGTTCGACATCTCGCCCGTCCGTTCGTCCTCGTCCTCGATCTCAGAGGGAAGATCCGACGAGTCGGCCATGGCGCCCCTGGACCCGTTGTCGATCGAGCCCCTGGAACCGTTAGAGGATTTTGAGGAAGACGTCGAGGACGAGCACTTCAACACTAGCGAGCAGCAGCGCGGCGTCATGCACAGGATCAAGGACGAGCCCATTGACCTTCTTACGACCCTCGCTACACTCCCGGACCTCCCCTCCTCACCCATTGCACCTGCCGCCGAGCCCCTTTCTACCCAGAAGCTCCCGGCGTTGATCCAGCCGCGCAAGAGGAGACGCAAGACGAGCCCGAGCGAGGAGAAGGATCAGCAGGCGCAGGGGCCTCCGAGGCTTTTCAAGTGCAGCTTTGAGGGCTGTGATGGTGACTTTACCTGCCTCGGGCATCTTATCAGGCATGAGAGGATTCATACCGGCGTAAGGCCGTTCAGGTGTGCTTTGGAAGGTTGTTCGATGGTAAGTTTGTCAAGCCTTTGTGCGTGCATTGCCTTTTCTGATGTTGATTGTCCCACTAGACCTTCACAAGGGCCGATACGGCGACGAAGCACTCCCGGGGTCACATCCGCAAGCTCAAGCTTGCCGGCCAGCCTTGTCCGTTTAACGAGACCGACGAGCTTGATGTGTACATCGTCCCTCCTTCGCCGAAACCGACCAAGACGTCCCGTCTTCTCCCTCCAACCGCGGCCCCTCCGTCAAACGCCATCACCGACACAGCCTCGGCGCCCACCGCCAAGCGCCCCAAACTTGCTAACCGCCGCGCCCGCAACGCCCCGACGCAACCACCTGCAACTATTAACTCTGCCCTCCGCGCCTTCGAGCGCCTCGCCTCGTCCGACCCCTCAAAATCATTATCCCCGGCACAACGTCTACCATCTCCAGCCTCCGCCGGCCTCCCGACGCCAGCGACGGCATCCAACCCCGACGCCAAGTGGATCTCCGTCATGAACGCCCTCTCCGCCGGTGAACCTTTACCCGCGACCGCCGCAGCAGCACCACCCGCCTCTGCTCTCCCTCCACACCTCCTCTCACACCCGCCCATGTATGACCCGGCAACCGGAGCAGTCATGTACGACCCCGCGATGTACCCGCCCCAGTACATGTACATGCATCCGGGCCACCCTGCGGCGCAGCCTTACATGTACCCGGCACACCCCTACTCTCACCCCCAGCCGCACCCGCACCACCCGCACCCTCACGCCGCCCAGCCCCAGGCGTACATGACGGACGATGGCGCCGTGGTCGGGTACTACCTCCACCCGTCGTACGACTACGCGACCGCTCCACCGCCGCTGCAGCACTGGGGTTACCCTGGCGCCGTGCCCTCGCCGTACTACCCTGCCCCGCCTACGATCTCGGCGGCCACCGCGGCGGCCGCGGCTGCGGCGGCGACAACGACCCCGAGCCCGCCACAGATGCCGAGGCCGAGCTTGTTGGCGACGCCAGCGCCGTCGGCGCCGAGCACGCCGAGGGGGGTCAGGGATAGTGTGGCTGCCGTTGTGGAGGCGAGCGAGAGGATCAGGAAGGAACGGTGTAGGGTTGAGCAGGGGGCTTGGCTGATGAGCCCGCCGATGGAGATGAGCCAGAGCGCGGCAGGGAAGAGGGAGAGGGAGGGGGTTGAGAAGGTTTTATTTGGGGAAGGCGTTTGAGACGGTTGCGTAGGCCCGCATTGTAAAAGGGTCATTTTTTCTGAAAGACTTGTTGAGTATTGAGAATCTGTTCTGGTCTGTATGAGTGAGGGGCTATGCTGTGTGCATTTTCTGGTAACTTCCTTTTCCATTGCCTTTCGTTGTTTTTCATTTTACTGGACGCTATCTGAACTTAATCCGTATTTGTACTTCCTTATCAAATATGTTCTTGGTTCTTATTTAAGTGTCGAGACCGCATTGTATCTTTATGGCTTTACCGCATGCTGTTTTTTTCATTGATTGTTTTTTCTTTGAGTGTCGAGTCTTTGTCACACTTTCGACAGTATTTTTGCATCTTCATCATCTCTATACCTTCCTATTTTTATTTTGGTCGTCGTGTTTTTAACACCGCGCACCTTCCTGCTTTATGAACAGTTATACTTTTACCGCCCCGCCTTCCCCCCAGCGTTGACATTAACGCTGTACCTGAACATCTTCCATCTACATCCCTTCCCTTTCTCTATTTAATAATGCACCATATGTATCTCTCTCTTCTTTTTGTTAGATGTCGTCTTACAGATGCCGGTTACCTCAGTTCGAAAGATCTTTTAAGTTCTTTGGGTTCTGTTTTTGTCCCCTTTTGCCTTTTTCCCTTTGGTTGTATCTAGGATGTCTTGTGTAGATATCTATCGCATGTCGTCGGGCTTTCTTTACTCTATCTTTATTACACGCGGGTCCGATGCGGCCCAAAACACTTCCCTACTCTTAACATACTCCTGTTCTCTCTAATCCTGTCTTGTTTTACCCCTTTACGGGGCCGGTGCAAGTAACTCTACTAAGTTCATCTCTCTCTTGTCCCCGTCTGCTTGTAATAATCTCTATTCTCCTCTCTTTCTTCGTAAAACTTCTGTGCTTTTTTTTGGTGTGGCTTACCGTTCATTCCTTTTCTTACACACGTGAGGCCGGCCCGCTGGCTGGCTCATCGGCTGCGCTGCACTTTTACTTTTCCTTACACGAAACTACATAACGACGGGGATGACTTTTGTAAAGAGTTCTGTATTTGAGCATCTTAAGTTAAAAACATGTTTTTCTCCTCGACTTCGTGTACTAAACGAAGTGCAATCTTTGAGAGCAGCCACAATATCTGGCTCTTCCTCTCCTGGCGCCGAACGGCAGGCCCTGGTTGTTGGGTGTCGGTGCAGGGTGCTTGACAGCCCCCACTCGCGAGGCAAGGGGTGCTTGACTTCCCACCCCTTTGGTCTGTTACTCGCCGCCGACCGCGAATACCACGCTCCGCGCCTGGCCTGCATGGAAGTTGCAACCACGACCAAGGGTTAGCGGAGCAGGTTGACGAACCAAGAAGGTATAAATGGTCTTCTAACCACCTTTCTTCGTTACTACCTGTGTACCGCCGCCTTCTTCTTCTTTTTTTTTTTTAGAGATGAAGATCCACTTTTTCAATAGCTAAATTCATGTATGTCGAAGCGACTATCTGTTCCCGGCTTACTGTATTGATAAAGTACATAATAATGTGGTCGACACTAACTCCTCAGGTAAGGAGCCTCTCATCGTCTCCAACCCAATGCTCAAACGGCGTCCGTCACCGCCCTGACGGTCTTTACAACGGGACCCTTAAAACTCATCACAAGCGTCCGTGGCTTAGCAACCCCATCTCCCCCGCTTCCGCCGTCCACAACGCACCCGTCGCATTCGAACGGCTTTGAACCAACCACATCGCCGACGAGCCAGTGCGCCGACGCGACCCTGATCCACTCGCACGCCTCCGACGCCAGGATGGCGTATGGGTGAAAAGATGGGAAGAGGAGAAGCAGGGCCAGTTTGGCGCTGGGCGCAATGTAGCACAGCGGGGCGGCCCGCGCGTCGCAGCTGAAGACGTGACAGAGCTTTCTGATAGCGGGCCAAGTCCGCGCGCGCGCAGCGGTCGTGAGGGTGGTGTACATGTTGTACAGCAGGAAACTTGCGAGGAGTTGAGCAGAAAATGTCTGTGCATCCCACTTGTTAGCTTCGGAGCAGAAGTACGGGGCAACCTACATCCAAGGCCAGGATTATTGGCTGGATGGTTGAATCGAGCGAGTTAATACAGCCTTCCGGGGCGCGAAGCTGGACTACCGTCTAAGGAAAACTCAGCGTCAGTGCAGTAACAGGCGACCTACAGATCCTTACCTTGCCGAACGGAAGTGCTACAGCCGTGCAGGTCAACGCCACTATCCCGGCCATCCACACCAACAAGGACTTGCTTTTAAATACCACCTGTCCCAATAAGCATGGTCAGGACAGCACATACAGCACCTCGGCATCATATTTACTCACCCCCACACGCGCGAGCAGTATCCCGCACACCGCCATCGCCACACAGGCCGACAACGCTCCGACGGCTCTCGCTCTAAACGCGCAAGTCGTCGCATCCCGCGCAGGTGACGCGTTGAACACGACGACGAGGATCGTCCGCGCGAGGAAAAGAAGCAGCTGAAGCGCGTCGGCGACGAGGAGCGCTGTCGGCCCGCGGACGGCGCGCGTCACAGCCTTTAAAAGGAAGCAGGACGTGGAGCCGAGGAAAAGGCCCTATTGCTGGAGGTTAGTAATAGCGCAGCGTAGTTGCTGGCAAGAGGGGGCGTGCCTGCAGGAATAAAAGAGCTGAGAGGTTGATCAGGGCGCGGAGGTGCTCGGCCAGGTCGGGTGCGGGCACAGGGTCCGGCGTCAGCGCGGACGCCTCCGAGGACGCGGCCGGCCAGACTGCGGCTGCGAGCACCGCGATGGCGGTGGCGTTCGCCGGGAGGATGGGAGGGACCGTGGGTGACGCGTCCATGCCTGGCAGGATCAAACAATGGATCTGCGTGCTGGGCCACCGACGCCGTTCCAACCTGGACCGGGACGCGGCGGCCCAACACCTGCGCCGCCGGCAACCCTGTTGACCTGTCTGCTGGCAGTTGGCATCGTCGTGAATGCCAGCTTGCCACCATAGTGTTTGTCTGTTGGGACCCAATTTCCAACCGTGTGGATTGATTCCTCCACAATGTGCGAGGGCCTATCCGACGACGTGGTCCGCCTCATCGTCCGACACCTCGCGCCAGAAAGGGACCCCGTCCTCGGCCGCCCCGCGCTCCTGAGCTGCCTGCGAGCCAGTCGCCGCCTCTTCCTCCACGCGGCGCCGGTCCTTTGGGCGACGGCCGAGCTCAAAGTTGATGGATCGATTCGCCGGAGGAACGCGGGCAGCATCCTGTCGAACCCGGAGCTGAACGTGGACGGGTCAATTCGATGGAAGCCGCTGGCTTGTGAGCGGCCGACGCCGAGGTGGTACTGCGACGAGATCCGGGCCATCAACGACAAAGACAGGGACGATGGGTGTGACGGGGGTATGGCATGGCGGTGGAAAGCGTACCTGATGTCCGTGAGGATGCTCGTTGTCACTGTGAAGCCCGGGTCGACGACGGACAAGGTGTTGGATCCGGCGCTATTTGAACCGTGGTTGGGGAAACTCGACGATATCACTGTCGAGTCAACGTTAGGCGCGCCGAGTCGGGAGGACGCATGGGAGGCGTGGCTGGGCGAACGTTGGGCCGCCGGGAACGTGCCGCAGACGATCAAGCTTGTCGAGACGCCAATAAAGCTCGCCCAAGAGCTGGCGAGCCACAGGGCCGTCGCGAACGTCTGGGTGGTCCTCGAGACAGATGAGCCGTGTGATGGTGATCAGACATACTTTCAGGCGCTCGTGTGCTCGATTAAGCACGGGCTCCAGAGCTTTCAGATCGGCCCGAGCTATGACATGAACCAGCCGCGGGGAAAAAAGGACGACACTTCTATTCAATCACTCTCGCTGTCTTCTTTAAAAGAGTACTCAGCTACGCATTTAAACGACTTCGGTGGTGCGGATCTAACGATACTCAACATGCAGCAGCCCATACCCGAGGAAATCCCGGTGATCGCCCTCACGCTGTGGTATCAAACCGTTAACCTGCAGGACCTGAAGATTTCGGCGCACAGCAAATCCCTACGTTCCTTTTCCATGCGTGATCTGCAGCACGTTTCGGACGACGATGGCATAGAAGAAATCATCCAACTGCAGAATCTCGAAATTTTGATGTTTCAGTTCATCGAGAGCTGGAAAAAGCGGTTCATGCAGTCGCTCTTTACCAATACGCTGCCGAGGATGACCAACCTACGCCATCTGTACCTTCACATCAACGGTGTCTGCTATTTCGACGTAATTTCTTGTCTGCAGCAACTCACCCTCCTCGAGAGTCTATCCCTGAGCCTTAAAACACCTCGCGACATCGACTTCGACCAACTCGTGAAGTATTTGCATCGTCTCGAAAGCCTGATCCTCGTCTGTGAGAATCCGGGGCGGTGCAAGGTCGGGCTCTGGCAGCAGATCAAGCGCCTGAAGACTAGCCACGTCAGGCTCCTTGTCGACAAGGACATCCTGATATCCCCGGGCGTGCCCAACCTCGAATATCTAGTAGTGTTCGGGACCTCGCCGATCGTCATCACCTCGGATGGTCGTAATTTCACTAAGGAGTTAGAGGGGATGCTTTCGGACAAAGAGATTGCACCTCGGCTAGCGCTTTTGAGGTTGGGGAAGTGAACTGAGCTCAAGTGGTAGAGATCGACTGTCAATATGTTTGCATGATTGTGGGGTTTTGGGTATCTTGGATGTTTGGAGACGCATCAATAGCTTTCTAAAAGTATCATTCTTATCTACTTCACAACATCCTTTGCACTGAAGTCGTCTTCGAGCGGCCCGAGAGTTATGGATGTCACTACCCCATGGATGCCAGCATGGTTTGGTAGGAACTGTTGAGCAACGGTAACATAACAGGATAAGGATGATTACGGCACAGAATGTTCAAGCACACACGAAGAGCGGAATAGTTGGAAAAAAAAAAGTCGATTAATCACACGCTCGCATATTTGGGCTCATTTCTTATTCGTTTGCATTCATGGATTTAAGAAAGATACAGGGCAGGAAAAGGAAAACGGGTCAAAACAAGGTCATGGAATTCAAGGGAAACTGCAACGTCGTTGATTTAGAGTAGGTCAGGAGAGAAGATAATGGCCATAGGAAGGATGGGATGGAAGACAGGGAGGAAAGAGTAATTAAGCAAACATGAAAAAAAAAAAAAAACTCGTTCTGGGGTAAATGGTGCCTCAAACTAATCACGACTTGAAAGGGACAAGATGACGGGCAAAGAGAAGCAAAACAACAAGGAAAGGAATGGAAAACAGGAAATCAAACACTTCGAACGGTCATCGCACGTCAACATGCTGTCGTCCCGGTCGAAGGTCTGGCCCTTCCGACTGCCCGAACAGTTTGAACTGTCCGTGCCGTTGTTCCTTCATCACCTTGTACTCCGACGCGGCCGGCGCTGGGATCGTTGCCGCCGTCATCGTGCCGTTGCAGGGGCTCTGCTGCTTCTCAGTCCACCATCCAACGACATTCGTTCCGGCCTCGCAATTCATCAGCACCCACTTGCCTGAAGGAAAGAGAGTAGAGCAACAAAAGGACACACCGAAAAAAAAAAGGAGGAAAGTAGAATAAATACCACGGTCGCAGCTGAAGAATACGGAGCTGTCCTTTGATTCGCAAGCATGGTTTTGACCTTGGGAGTTGTTGCGCTAGCCGGAGCGCGAGAGAAATTTGATTTACTTAAAAGTGAGGGCGAAGATGTTTGCTTTAACGTTTGGGCTGAGCCGTTGAAAAGAAGAGATGGAGCTAGGTATATCGGATTTTTTACTTCATCGTAATTTGGGGCTAAGTCGCCCAATGATAAGGCTTGGGCGCAACGATTATTTTTACTTTCTTTTGCTTTCGTACTTCAGATTACAGTTTCGTTAATGTGTTCAGATATGAAAAAATAAATATGATGTCGACAGATACAAAAAGAAGTCTTAAAGCACCCAACGTAAAACTCGAAGGTCGTGCCCCACGATGCAGGGAGTATGAGCGAGAAGAACATGCTTGCCCAACCCCGGCTCAACACCTCCTCTCCCACCATGAGCACAACCCCGCTCCTCTTCTCCCTCGCCGCCAGCACAATCGCCAATGCGTGCCTCCTCAAAAACTCTTTCGTGCTCAATCCGACCTTGTACTCGCACGACAACCGGCCCCTCGCATCCATCGTCGACAACTCTATCCCCCAGATCACACACACGGCCGCCAACGCCGCCGCGCCCAAGGCGATAACCATCCAGCCCAAGTCCATAGGGACGAACATGACGAACGCGACGAGGAGCGCGCACGCCACCACCACGCGATCGCGACGGCTCGTCCAGTGCGGGTCCCCCACGACGGCGTCGACTGCCCTGCTGACCGGCTTGACGGTGACCTTGAAGCCCCCGGTGCACGGCTTGTAGTTGTCGTCGGCGACCTCCCACGGGCGCCATTCCACCTCGGGACCCCACTCAGGTTTCTGGGCTTGAATGAGAGGTTCGAGCGAGCAACTCGGCCAGGTCGTCGAATTCCCAGGCGACGCGTCTCACGAGGCTCAGGGACCGCCACCACGTCGTGCCGCCGCGAGCCGACGTCGTCGACCTCGCGAATTGATCGATGACCTCCTCCGGCGGACACGGGACGCCCGCGGCGTCATCCGTCGAGCGCCATGAGCCGTGGGAGGATGACGTAGGCCCCGCGACCTTTTCGGCCAGGGCGCGGGCGTCGCGCGGGTTCGGGACGAGCGGGCCGGCGGCGGCGAGGTCTCTGACGAGCTGGACGCGGGCGGAGGGCGTCGTGCGGGTCTGGGTCGAGGTGAAGGAGGGAATCGGGGAGCGCCAGCCGTGGAGGGTTGTGGAGGTTGGGACGACGTAAGGCGTGATGTCGACGTGGAACTTGAAGAGCTCTTCAGTGTGGCCATAGTTGTCTGTTGGAATTGGTGTTCAGTGCGATGTGGTGCACATTTATTAGGTCTTTACTCCTCGCATCCAATTACCCCATTCAGCCCTGAGGCGAAGAATGATAACTCACCCATCACGCCTCGGATCTCCAGCCATGTCTTGGGTGAGGAGAGATCCGAAGTTAAGTACACCCGGACGTTGTCGGGGTCGTTGAGGTCGGCGCTTTTCAATCCGGGCGTAACGGCCGAGCCATCCGGCATTGGGATCGCAGCATAGAGGGGCGGGGGGATGCCCGGCGCGGCTGAGGCCGATCCGGCGGCGCGGAGAAGAGGCTCGTTCGCGTCCTGATTCTGCGTCGAAGTCATGATGGCGGGCTGGTGTTTAACGACTCAGGATCGGGGATCTTCTGCTCAGGGCGGTTTGATAACGTCGCTGGCTGTCGGCGAACAATTTGTTGGAATCCGAGGTCGGCTGAGGGCTGTCTGAGGACGGCGTCGCGGATGATGCAGGTGGAAAGTGCAGGTAAAGTGCAGGTGGAACGCGTTGATATCTATTGTTAGATGCTCGCCGCTCATGTTGCTTCCACCCAATCAGACACCACTGTTGAGATCTCATTTGATACCAAAGTTGGACGTTAACCGATTGACATTAAATGTGTCCGTGATTGCAGACATACAAATATTCGGTCTCCGATCATCCCATCATTGACGACTTTGACATCCTGATACAAGCCACTGCACGCCATCTTCGTTCTCATCAACATTGTTGAAAGTGTTAGTTGAAAGTGTTATGGTATGAGTTATAGGGATATGATGTCGATAGATACAAAAGATAGATTCAGAGAACCCAACTTGTTAACCCCACGAAGCATACCATGGGAGTCACGAGTGAGAGCAAATTGATTGCCCAACTCCCCTACTCAACACGCCTCCCCCGCCATGAGCACGACCCCGTTCCTCTTCTCCCTCGCCGCCAGCACAATCGCCAACGCGTGCCTCCTCAAAAACTCCCTCGGGCTCAACCCGACCTCGTATTCGCACGACAACCGGGCCCTCGCATCCATCGTCGACGCCTCTATCCCCCTGATCACGCAGACGCCCACCAGCGCCGCCGCGCCCACGGCGATCACCTTCCCGCCCAAGTGGAAGAGCCCGCGGGTGAGCACGATGGAGACGGACACGAGGAAGACGACGAGCGCGCAGACGACCACGCGATCGCGAAGGCTCGTCCTGTGCGGGTTACCAACGACGGCGTCGGAGGCCCTGGTGACGGGTTTGATAGTGACGGTGAAGTGCCTGCCGGACCCGTCGCCGCTGTGCGAGCCCATCCACCACGCGGGGGGCTCCTTGAGGCCCCAGTCCGGGTTCTGGGCCCGGATGAGAGGTTCGAGCAACTCGGCCACGTCGTCAAAGTCCCACGCCACGCGCCTCACGAGGCTCAGGGACCGCCACCACGTCGTGCCGCCGCGAGCCGGCGTAGTCGACCTCGCGAACTGATCGATGACCTCCTCAGGCGGACAGGGTACGCCCGCGGCTTCATCCGTCGAGCGCCATGAGCCATGCAGGGACGATGACGTCGGCGCCGCGAGCCTGTCGGCCAGGGCGCGGGCGTCGCGCGGGTTTGGGAGGAGCGGGCCGGCGGCGGCGAGGTCGCGGACGAGCTGGGCGCGGGCGGAGGGCGGTGTGCGGGTTTGGGTCGCGGTGAAGGAGGGGACGGGGGAGCGCCAGCCGTGGAGGGTTGTGGAGGTTGGGACGACGTAAGGCGTGATGTCGACGTGGAACTTGAAGAGCTCTTCAGTGTGGCCATAGTTGTCTGTTGGAATTGGTGTTCAGTGCGATGTGGTGCACATTTATTAGGTCTTTACTCCTCGCATCCAATTACCCCATTCAGCCCTGAGGCGAAGAATGATAACTCACCCATCACGCCTCGGATCTCCAGCCATGTCTTGGGTGAGGAGAGATCTGCAGTTAAGTACGCCCGGACGCTGTTGGGGTCGTCGAGGTCGACACTTGCCAATCCCGGCGCAACGACCGAGCTATCCGGCAATGGGATGGCTGCATAGAGGGGCGGGGGAACGTCCGGCGCGGCCGAGGACGATCCGGCGACGGGGAGAAGAGGCTCGCTGACGTCCTGATTCTTCTTCGAGGTCATAATGGATTGGCGGGTGATTAACGACTCAAAGGATCTGAGGGTCGGTTGATAACGGCGCTGGCGGATGGCGAACGAATACCTGACCGGCAGCGAGGGTCGTGATCCGACTTACCAGGCATTGCAGGTATGTGCGCGGGTCTCCACGGAATGTATGTCTGCAAACCCAAAAAACTGGCGTATACTTGCTTCCCTCCACGATATTCGAAGAATTTGAAGTGACACTTCCATGCTTCGGCGACCCCGACCACGCC
>JADGJL010000987.1:0-11290 GCA_027600665.1 Irineochytrium annulatum
AGGGTGGGGGGGCCGGGAGGGGAAGGCCTTCATCTGGGATCTCTCGGGATCTCTTCGTGGGCAGCCCGGCTTGGCTCCTCTTACCCCGGTGATATCGACATTGAGAACAGAAATCTGACGCTTCCTTTATAACTATTTCTGTTAATTGTTTTTTTTTTTCTTTGATGATGATGCGGGCTCTAACTCGTTTTCCCAAGTATATCTTTGCAATCTCCATGGTCAACTAGGTACAGTGGCCGCGACTGCATTCTCTCCGCTGCACGGTGCGTGGAGCGGATGGTGACGTGCACATTGAGGGAGGTGACGGCAGATCCTGAACGCCAATTAGTTATGCACGTCCGTCACGTTTGCTCTTGTCTGTCAACCGTTTGCTCTTGTCTGTCAACCGAAAGCGTACTAGATGAGGCTCCACGAAGGCTACGGCGCGGCACTGGGAGGCTGCAGCGTGTGAGCACGGTATGGTTATAAATATCTGGTTAGAGAGGAAAATACGTCGGGTTGGGGAAATTGGCGGTGTAGGCCGCAGAGGTGATAGATGGAATCGAAGTTGCACTTCGAAGGATGTTTCACGGACCCTCCGATCCCGAACGGGATGTCATTTGATCCTACAGCGCGGCGTTTAGACAAGTGCTAGGATTGTATTACCGATACGGCGGATAAAGGTGAATTAGTGCTCCGTTCTTATGGTATAGAATAGCAATCGCTGGTCATGATATTCGACGAGCTTAGTTTGGCTGTAGGAAAAAATCGTTTGTAACTCAGGCATCGAAGAAGAATATCAGCCTATGTGATTGACCTTCAATGCTGCTTTTATTTGCAAAGGAACCAAATAAACGACTATCGAAGATGCGAAGTCCATTACTGCCCGTGCGCTGGCAACCTAAACATAGCGACTGCGTTGGCGGTCGTCATTCTGGCCACCTCCTCCGGCGTCACATTGCCACCGTAAGCTTCCGCCACCGCCTTTGCGACAAACCCAACAAGACACGGGTCATTCACCCTCGGCGCAGGCTTCACATTCCTCGGCGTCAAGAACGGTGCGTCCGTCTCAATCATCAGCTTATCCATCGGCACATGCTTGACCAGCTTCATCAAACCCTCACCCCTCCCCGGCCTCATGTCCGTCACCCAACCCGTTATCCCAACCGAGAACCCCATCGCCAGCACGCGCTCGAGATGCTCGACCGTCTCACCCGTGAAGCAGTGCAGCACGCCACGCGCCATCTCGTTCTTTCCGCGCTCCCGTATCACGTCCTCGACCACGGCGCAGAACCGGTCGATGGCCGCTCGCTCGTGCATGAAGAGCGGCAGGTCCAGATCGAGCGCGATGGGAACCTGGAGCCGAAACATGAACTCCTGATCCTCCGGCGTCGAAAAGTTCCGGTCAAAATCCAAACCCGCCTCACCGACGGCCACGACGACTCTCGCACCTTGCTTAATCAAGCCGCGGAGCCGCTGATCGATGTCCTCGCGCTTTCGTGCCTCGGTCGCGTCGTGCGGGTGCACGCCGACGGTGCAGGACAGGTGCGGGATATCCGGGTCGTTCGTGGCATTGAGACGCTCGCAAAGCGCCACGGACTCCATGCTAGACTTGAGGCTCGTTCCTGTGAGGACGAGGTGGGTGACGTTGGCTTCGCGGCGGCACCGGCGGAGGATGTCGAGAAGGGAGGCGGCCGGGAAGGAGTGGTGCGTGAGATTGACGCCGATATCGACCAGGGGGCCGTAAGACGGGAGGGGTGGAAAGGGTTTGGTCTTGGATTTTGATTTCGATCCACACGGCGCCGGAGCGGGACGAGGGGCGGGAGATTTGGTAGTTGTGCCGTCGGCGACGGTTGAGGCAGTTGAGCTGGCGGCAGCGGCGAACGTCGGAGCAGTTGAGCCGGGTTTGGGACCCCAGGGCTTTAATGACGAGTTCGAGGAGGACGGCGATGACGACGACTTATCGTTGCCGTTAATCTTTTCGTTCGGCTTTGGGTTCGACAATGTGGCGGGTGTCCTTGGCGGGGATTTAGGAGCGCCGGCCCCACCGTTCACGCTGAATAAGAAGCCCTCCTCTAACATCTGCCGGACGATCTTGGAGATGTTCCTGCAATCGTCCAGGCCGCTGTGGTGACGGCCCTCAAGCTCCAAGCCCATCATGCGCAACATCTAGAATATCGTTAGCGATCGTACACCTGAAATAACGAAAATTACCGCAATTTGCTTACCCCGGCCATGCCAGCTTTCATATCTTGACTTGACGCGCCCATGTGCCTCGAAAACGACTTCTTGACATTGTTCCAGCGCGACAACAGCTCGGGCGCCGCAACGGCACCCGCGGCAAGGATCCTCATCTGAGCCGGCAACATTGTCTTAAGATCCCAGTCACCGCAAGTCACGACGAGGCAGTTCTCCGTAGTCAACCCGTGATCCGTAACAAATTGGGAATACCGCTGCAGCACTTGAGGAAAAGGATCCGCGGCGTCGACCTGGTCCTGGGTGATTCCGGTCAAGCCAGTGCAGAACTCTGTCAGGACCCTGTTCTTGACCGGCTTGACGTATTCCCGGAACTCTGCGACGACCGGAAAGCCGGGGAGAGTGGTGTCGATCAAGACGGTGGGGAACTCAATGATCTCCAGAGGCCCGAATGAGTGGTCCTTCTTGCCGTCGACGCTGTTACACGTCGCTTCGAAGTCGAGGACTGCAATGTAGTGAGGATTCGACATGGTAGATGATGGCGAGGGAAAGTAAGGGATTTCGTTGTTGAGGTCGCGTCAAGTTCCCGGAGCCGTTCTTGAAGAAGCCCCCACCTCTCCACGGATCAAGCCACCAAAGTAACGGCTTGTGAGCAAAGTCATTTACGATGAGTTGTTAGAAGCAAGGCAACTCCGCCAAAGTACCCGGATTTTGCATCAGAAACTACTTTACTTCTTCAGTAAACCAACCAACACGCGGAGAGAGATCTCAGTTTTTGTGTGTTCACGAGCTGGACATCAGCGATGCGAGGTGCAATAATCAGGGTCTCACCCGCCTCGGCAACGAGTCGAGTGTTTAAACGTGGTACCGCTGACGGACGCGGGAAAGTAAGAGCCACAGAGGAAGGACCTACGCCCCCCTTCTGGACAATGGCGCGAGCAGCAACTGGTGCAACCACTCGACGCTTGCACGGCGTGCGGGGGATCCATGGCGCCGGGATCCATACCGCCCGCCCCAACCCCAACACCTCCCCCCACTCTCGTCTCCGCTGCTCAGGCAACGAAGGCGTCAAGTTTTACTCCGAACCTTAGAAATCCGAAACCTTTGAAATCAAAGACATTAGTAAAATTGACGACCATCCATCTACAGGCCAGCGATGGCGTGCTCGCGTCCATCTTATCTCGGCTCGATCTTTCAGTTTACGTCCCACTTCTTCCCATCCCATTCAGTCCGACAGCCGGGTGCTCGACGACGTGGTCCCTTGCTGCCCTAAACGAGAATGACCGATTACAGGGACCTGAACGTGAGTAGGAGCACTGTGGGGGATGGTGGATGGTGGCCCAGGACTTCTTCGGCTACGCTGACTGTTCGGAGGCGGTCTTCGGTCGTTGGTGTTGGGCACTCCTGCCCCTGCGGACGACGTGTTGAGGTCGCGCGCTTGAGGTTGTTACTGACTGGTTGCCATAAGCAGGCTCCCACACAACTCGCAACCAAGCTCATGCGTCAAGTCGGCCTTTCAATCCCATCCCAACATGCTACCAAGGTACTGTGTTGCCTGTGATAGGTTTAGCTTTTTGTTATGGTAGCTAATCTTTATGGACTGGGAATAGGCCTCCGACCTTCTCGACCCCCGGCAGAAGCAGCGGCGCTCATCTGCCTTTGGCGCCACAAAGTCTGTTGCCGACTCGTGGAACGTGAGGAACCTCCCCGGGAAGGAAATCGACCGCCTCGTCAACGCGTTTTTGAACAACCGGTCGGAGGAGCAGCCTGAGGCGCCCAAGAAGGGAAACCTCCAGATCGTGAACGCGGGCTCCGGCAACGTCGATCTGCTCACCCACGGCGCGTACAAGAGCTTACTGAACGCCGGTCTTGTCCTTGCGGACGCAGGTGTGGCAAAGGACGTCCTCGAGGTCCCCACCGTCGACATTGTCACCCTCCCTGGCAACGGTCGGATCTCGGACTTCGTCGTGATGGGCGCCATGCACGTTCTCGACTCCGGCAAGAACGTCGTCCGGCTCCGTTCGAACGTGAAGGACGACGACGCCGAGCTCAATGTCTTCCGCGCTAACGGTTACTCGCCCGTCGTGATCCCCTCTGTCTTCCGCCCCCCTTCTTCCCCGTCATCGGAGGGCACCGTCGTTTCGGGCCCGAACTCGCCAGGTGCCTTCAACGAGTCCGCCGTCGTCTTTGATGAGGAGGGTGAACTCACTAGCCTGAAGCTCCCGAGGTCGCTCTCGTCCGCTACCATCCACGAGCTCGGCGCGCCCCGCTTCATCACCGGCGAGGAGGCCGCTGCTCACGTCGCATACAGCCTCTCGGACATGTCCTTCGTGTACCCGGCCTACGACGGCCACCTCGACGGCCCCGCCGCGATCCTGCAGCAGTGGGCCCACGACAACGTCACGAACGGCGACGGCCTTCGCCAAGACGTTCGGGTTGTCTCCACTACCGTCGGTGCCGGCTCCGTCGTCCATGGCGCCATCGTCGGCGGCGCGGCCGCCACCGCCCTGGCCCCCTCCTCCGCCATCCGCGCCATGATCCCGACCCTTCACCAGATCGCCGCCGCCTGCAGGCCCTTCACCCTTCACGTCTCGGCCCGCGCCATCGACGCTGAGACGTACGCTGTCCGTAGGTCCCTCGCCGACGTCCTCCCGGCAGCACACGCCGGGTTCGCTCTCCTCGGGTCCGGCTCCGTCCAGGAATCGCACGACTTCGCCGTCATCGCCCACGTCGCCTCCATCATCACCCGCAAGCCGTTCGCCCACTTTTACGACGGCGTTCGCACCGCGACCGAGTCCGCAAGGGCGCACGTCGTCGACGCCACCACTCTTGCGAAGATCGCCTCGGAGGCCGCTGATGTCTTCGGGGACGATCTTGCGGCGACGGGTGTCGCCGACTCACTCGAGATCGTCATGGAGGCCCTCGGCCGCCACTTCGGGCGCTCTTACCGCTTGTTCGACTACGTCGGCCCCAAGGACGCCGAGAGCGTCATCGTGGCGGTGGGCACGTCCGGGTCGCTCGTCGAGTCCGCCATCACCCCGCAGGGCAACGTTGGCCTCCTTAAGGTCCGCCTCGTCCGTCCCTGGTCGGCTCGCCACTTCCTCGCGGCTCTCCCCGGTAGCGTCAAGCGCTTGGCCGTGATTGACCAGACGCAGGCCAAGGCGGCGCAGCACGGGCAGGGCGCGTTATTTATGGATGTTACGTCGGCGTTTTACGACGCTGTGTGGGGCAAAAGGAGGGTGCCGCAGGTCGTGTCGGGCGACTTCGGGTTGGGCGCGGAGCATTTCTCGCAACTCGCAGTTGAGGCGTTTGTGAAGAAGCTTAGGCTCTCAGCCGTCGGGTTCGGGTTTAGAATTGAGACACCGAAGGGACAGACGCCCTTGAAGGAGGAGGGTGTGCACGAGGCCATTTTCTGGGACTCCCAGTCGGACGATACCGAGCGGGTCGGGGGGTCACTTGCGGCTCACTTCGACGAGCACCACGATGGATCGGCGCAATCGTTCACGGTCAGATCTGACGTTCAGATCGAGCCGGCTTCCGCTACCCACCTTCGTTACGGCCCAAACGTCTCGCCCGCGACGGCCCCGCACCTGGTCGACTCTGCGGATGTTATCAGCGTCCACAACGTCGCCCTCCTCCATACCTACAACGTTGCCGCGTCGGCGAGGCACGGCGCCGTCCTGCTCCTCAACCGCCCAGGCCCGGTCTCCACCGCCGACCTCGAGCGCGAGATCCCGGCCGACGTCCGCCAGTCGATCGCAAAGAAGCACCTTAAGTTGCACGTCATCGATGGTGCCAAGGTTGCTTCGGACTTTACCCTCTTCAGCGGCAAGGCGGCTGACCACGTCCACCTTATCCTCCGCGCCCTCTTCTTCCACCTTGCGCCTGGCTGCGACCAGTCGGCCGGCATCGCGAGCCTCGTCGCTGAGGGTGAACGTACAGAGCACCACCACTCCACCCTTCGGAACAAGATTGGCTCTATCCACGCTGCGCTCGAGCGCGTCGTCCGCGTTGATGTCCCGGTGTCGTGGGCCGAGCACGTTGAGGGAGCCATCGCTCCCCTCCCCGTCACCATCGAGCCGACCCTGCACTTTAAGAAGGTCCACCAGCGGAACGACGACGATGACGAGGAAGTCAAGCCCCGTGCTGTCAAGCGCCATGCCGCCGCGTTTCCCGTCATGTTTAAGGAAGCATACGGGCTCGAGAAGTCGCTCAGGCCTGACGTCCACGAGGACACATATGTCGTCAAGGTTACGGAGAACGTTCGCCTGACGCCCGAGAGCTACGAGCGGAACGTGTTCCACATTGAGATGGACATTGCGGGGACCGGGTTGAAGTACGAGATTGGTGAGGCGTTGGGTGTGTATGGGCATAACGATGAGGCTGAGGTGAAGAAGTTCATTGAGATGTATGGGCTCGACGCGCACCAGTTGATTGCGTACGAGAGGAAGGGCGAGGACGGGACGAGGAAGACGGAGCACAGGACTGTCGAGCAGCTGCTGGTGCAAGTCGTCGACCTCTTCGGCAAGCCTGGCAAGAAGTTCTACCAATCGCTCTGCCACCACGCGGCCGACATGTCGCAGCGCGAGAAGCTGGGCTGGCTCGGCAGCGCGGAAGGCGCTGAGGACCTTGAGAAACTCGCGGAGGAGGAGACTCCGACTTTTGCGGACGTGCTCGAGATGTTCCCGTCGGCCCGCCCCGGCATCGAGGACCTCCTTCAACTTATCCCCGATATCAAGCCGAGGCACTACTCGATCTCAAGCAGCATGAATGTGCACCCAACTAGTGTCCACCTGCTCGTCGTCGTTGTCGACTGGGAGACGAAGGCTGGCAAGAAGCGCCAGGGCCAGTGCACGCGTTACCTGAACGCCCTCCGCCCTGGTCAGAGCCTCACGGTCTCTGTCAAGCCGTCCGTTATGAAGCTTCCCAAGTCGCACGAGGCGCCAGTCATTATGGCCGGCCTTGGCACGGGCATGGCGCCCTTCAGGGCGTTCGTCGAGGAGCGTGCGTACCAGAAGTCGCTTGGCAAGAAGGTCGGCCCGATGTCGCTGTACTTTGGCGCCAGGCACCGCAGCGAGGAGTACTTGTACGGGGAGGAGCTGGAGGCATACCATGCCGACGGGTTGTTGACGCACTTACGGCTGGCGTTTTCGAGGGATCAGAAGGAGAAGGTGTACATTCAGCACAAGATCAAGGCGGATGCGGAGATCTTGGCGGAGTGGATGCTGAGGGATGAGGGTGCTTTTTACCTCTGCGGACCTACTTGGTGAGTTATAATTGCAACTCCTATTCATGCAAGCAACTTTATTGACTTGTCTTCCTTATAGGCCCGTTCCTGATGTCCGTGACGCACTGATTAAGTCATTCTCGAAGGAGATGACGGTCGAGGAGGCTGACCACAAACTTGAGAGCTTTAAGGAGGAGGAGCGTTACATTCTGGAGGTGTACTGATTGAAGCGACTGCATATTCCCTTTTTTTCGTCCCGTGGACTCAACCTGTGTTTGAAGTGATATATATATTTGTGTTTTGAACTCGCGGGTTCCTTTTTATCTCTATCCTTTTTAAACTGTGCTCAGTGCCTTTGTCACTTCTTATTGCGTTGTGGTCGCAATGCTTCTCAGCCGTAGAATAAACAGTCTTGCTACAACAGTACTTTCGTGAAGCAAGCTCCCGGCGTTTGAAAGTTTTTTTTGATAGTCAACCCTGCTTACCGACTTCGGTTTGATAGCTCACCCAAATTCACCCTCGTTCTTTGCAGACATGAACGTTGAGAATATCGACCATCTCTCGTCGTGGCGTGGCGCCTTCTAACACAAGGAAGTCAATAACCGACGACGGCCCTTTACTTGCTTGACGGACTTGTTTGTAGAGGTATAGGATGCTGTTGCATGAACATCATGATGCGCCTTATTGATTGCCACAAAAATTTGAAAGCATGGAGCATGTCGAAAACTCAAATTGTTCTGATCCATAGCCCTCTATCATTGAAATGTCCACCCACGGTCTTCAAGCAAAGATTGAAGTTCGCAAATGTCATATATTACAGCGTAACGTTCTATACATACAATGAAGAAGAAGCTTGTGTCGTCATCAACGAATGAAGTTAATTAAATTGAAAAAATATACCACCATCAACTTAAGTCGGAAAAGAGCGAAATCACCAGGAGCTGCTCAGCAAAGCTTCATTGCAAATCTCTCCCGGATCGTCGGCGGACATATGCTTCCATCGACTGAATTCCCACTCTGGCCTGCATACCGCCTCCCACTGTGACAAGGAGGGGTGCATCACCAGCACAGGTGACCGGCAAGTGGCACCATCCAAATCCCGACTCAGTCCGACTTAGGTGTGGGGCGAAGGGTAAAGAGGGAGAGAAGAAGGTCAGATTGTTCACAGCGTCAATCTACAAGAACGAGGTGCGGCAGGAACGTGTTAAATTAGCCAAACAATAGCGAACTGCTTACCGTTTAATAACAGCGCCCAAGCAGCTACCTAATCGTGCGGCATCGGTTTGCAATCAGATCGTTGTCGCACAGCGGCGGTCGCGGGACATGAAGTTTAGGCGCGTCGAATGCGATCCTCGAAGGCATGGGTGTTAATTCAAACGACGATGTGGGAGGGATAAGTTAGGCCTAACACCGAGCTAAATATGAAGAAGAACGCCGACTGACCATCATGCATGGCTTCAGAGACTCGTTGGTGCAGCCGGGTTGGCATCTCGCAGCTTGTTGTTGCTTATTGATGGCCGTGGAGGAAGAAGCGGCGACGAAAGTTGATGAGAATGGCGGGCCGACAGCGGATGACGGCAGGCGAGGGCGACGTGACGAACAGCACCGAGCGAGGTCGACTGGAAAGAGGGGTGGCGAAGTGATTCGATGGTGGAAATGAACGGCTCTCGGTCCCCTTCCCCCTTTGCATCCTTCCACCCTGGTTTGGTTGATATCGCACGCACGCGAGTGGTGGTGACGATCTCATCTGAAAGCCCAGCCCAGCCCGCCGGGGATTCGAACTCGACCGCGAGAGCCGGCGGGGCCTCCCCGTGAGGTGCCTCCGTGGTGCCGCCCTGTAGCTGCGGCTGGCGCATTGCCCATTGGCGATCATCGTCGCGAGGCTTTCAGCGGACTTGGCTTCTTTAGCGGAGCTCGAATGTTGACGTGTCCGGGCTTTCACATCGAGGGCCTGCTGCTCTGCCGATCTCCAGTTTGTCGCATAGCTCGATTTGAAGAAACTCCTTCACGACCCCCTTGCCGCATACACGGACTTCCGTGTCGATGCTCGTGAAGCTGAAGTTGCTGATGATGAAAGGCCGCCGCTACCGGGTCGACCGCATATTGCTTTCGTTGATTTTGATAATGATGTTGCAAAAAGCTGTAGGCCGGCGGATACGCCGTGCGCGGATTCTTTTGGAAGCGGTGACCTGGATGCATGTGTTCGGCTGTGGAGCCACAGGGGCGGGGTTAAGAAAGATTTGATGGGAGGACTGCTTAAAAGTTTGTAATGTGTAGATGTATTTATGTGCTGCTTTTTCCTCTCCGTTAGGCATTGCCGCGTATTCCTTTTGGTTCAACTCCTTGTCTGTACTTACGCTTATACTCGATTCGAAGCTTGCACAGTCACTCATTTCATTATCCTCGCATCCCCGTTCGAATACCTTGCTCAATATGATTACGTTACCTTGGTTTTTAAGTCTTTACAAAGGAGGGAGAACCCCAAGAGGTGATCTTGGGAGGAATAAGGCTGGAATACAAAAAGAAGCAACCGCATGTCCGCTCTTGGACACGTTATCCTACACCGTTGCCATCCGACGCATCCACAAAACATGGCACCTTCACGACGATGATGATCAGTACCATTGATCGCCACAAATGCATTCTCCGCCATGGGTGCTCGTCTCAGGTCCACAACGCTTACAACGCATTTAGCCAAGATAACGCAAGACGGCCCACGAAAATATCGCGAGGTCCCGTGGGGGTTAACAAAGGAGTCTGAATGAACGGCGTGGCAGTCACACGAGTGTTGGTTACAGAAAAAAGGGGCATAGAGTGATTAACGTTCCATGTTCGAAGGGTTTTATGACCCCTGAATGAATCCCAGACGAACGTGACTCAATGCATTATCTCTGTTTTGAAATTGTTCGGTAATCTTTATATTTCTGTTCGGTAATTTTCTTTCATCTAAGTGTCCTTACAATGAACGCGACATGGCGTTCTTCCCTCCAAGAAAAAAACAATGGAAGCAGCGAGATAACATCGCCATGACAACACAACAATCGCGGCCAGCACGAATTCGAAATAAACGGAAAGTGGGCGAGGAAATAAACAAAAGATTAAAGCGACAGCGTGGATACAAAGGGGAAACGAGAAGGTTCCTGCGACAGCGCGCGCGCGTTGTAGTTGTCTACACAAAGAAATTGATTGAAATTACGCAAAAAACAGAAGAACTGCAACGAGTGGGATAGGGAGGGGAATTATTACATGATGATGAATGCTGTTGAAATAAAAAAAGGGGGGAGCTTGCTACAATTGGGAGAATGGGTCTCTAAAGAAAAGGCAAATATAATCGATGATGGAAACATAAATAATAACACACGGCAAAAAAAAAAAAAGGGAGTAGGGGATCAGTACCGCTGCACGAACGCATTCATATCATGCGCGACATCCATGCTCATCGCCTCCGTCCCGTCCGCCAAGTCGATAACGTTGCCCCTCGCGCCCGCACCCGTAGCCAATGGCGCGAGCGCATACGGCTTGTTCCCCACACCGCTCATTACCGGCGATACCACCCTCTGGCTTAACCTCCTCCCACCCATGGTCACCTCCCCCGTCAAAGGCGATGGCGGCCTGTTACCCATGCCCCCGTTCGCCTGCTGACACGTCAGCGGCGGAGACGCCATCGCGAGCGCGCTAGGCCTCGAGGGGGCCGCGCCGCACCCGTACGGCGCAAAGTCGACGATCTCCCTCGCGGCAGCAATGTCCTCCAGCCTGGGCCGGACGGCGCGATCGCTGTAGGAGCGCTGGCGGCCCGTCACGTTAGAGCGGACGACGGAGGTGCGACGCTGAGAGAGCGGGGAGATCGTTGGGCTCGACGGAGCGATTCCCGGTGAGGAGGGGGAGGCG
>JADGJL010000988.1:0-11268 GCA_027600665.1 Irineochytrium annulatum
CCCCCTTCCTCCTCCCGTTCCACGATCCCATTGCTCAACACCCCCGCCAGCACGCTCCACCGATCGCCAACGAGCGGGTGCACAGGCCCGTACGCGACGATGAGGACGGACAGGCAACAGGCAACGAGGGGCGTGAGGAGCGTGCGCCATCCCTTCCGCCACTGTCCGCTCTCAAAGCGCGGGCGGAGGCGTTCGAGGGAGGAGGAGAGGAGGGTGTAGGTCTCCTGCAGGGTCGCGCGATGCCGTCCGCCCCCAGCGGGCGAGGCGGAGGGTTTGTCGGCGGGTGGTGAGAGAGAGGGGTTTGAAAGGTCCTGCATGAGGGAGGAGACGACGGAGGCGTGGGATGGAACGCGGTTGAGGGGGGATGAGAGCGGGCTGTGGAGGACGGCGCGGCTGAAGCGGAGGAAGCGGAGGGCAATATCGGCCAGGCCTTTGGTCTTCTTCGAAGGTTGCATGACGGCCGACACCTCTGAGTCGATCCATGACTTGATCTCATCGGCCGTCACATCCAGGATCATGGTGCCGCGAGCGCCGTGCAGGGCTTCATCCACCGTTCCCATCCTACCTCCCTCCTCAGTGAAATCCCTACATCTCTCACACCCACACGTGAATCCATATCGTTCGATGAGGTGTCTCCTCCGAACGCCGGGCGGTAACAGCGGGTCCACATACGCTAGCGTGACTTCCTCCCCAGCCTTCAGATCCCTTATCGCCCGTATAATCTGCACCAACTGCCACGGTGGCGCACCGGCATCCGACCGTGGGCGGAGACAGTGGATGGCGATGGCAGTAGGGGCGCACGAGTGGTTGAGGAGGGAGCCGAGGGGGAAAAGGGACTCGACTTGCTGTGGCGGAAGGGAGGGAGGGGAAGGGAGGGAGACGACGAAAGCGTTCGACAGGATGCGGGCGTGGTTCTGGAGCGGGAGATGGCGAGGGTTGTTTGTTAAGGGAATAGAGGGGGTTGCTGCGGAGGAAGAGGAGGGGGTCGAGGGCGGTGGTAGCTTCGAGGAGAGGTCCGCGACACGATCTGCTACCCAGTCCAGACGGGCCTTCCGCGCGCGGTCACTCTCCGTAAAACCGTTGTTACGTCTATCCTCCTGTTTCGACACGCCTTCCGCATCCCCAGGTAGAAGCGTGACGAGGTTCCCCAGCGCCGCCAACCCCACGCGCGCATCGTACTCAAATCTCCCCCACCCAGCCTCCTCCTTCACCCTCGCGGCCTTAGCGAAGTTCAACCTAGCTCCCACACCGCCAGTGCGCACACACAACTCCAGCTGCATCACCATCGCCAGATCCCTGATCGTCGCGGCGTCCCTCTTGTCCCCTTCCTCCGTGAGCACGGGACAAAGCACTTTATGACACCCGGTCTCCCCAGCCCAGTCCCACCTCTGACACTTCTGCGAGCAATATCGCGCTCGATGGCATTTAGAGCACCGCGAGAGCTTTTGGCTCGTGATAAAACAAACGGAGCAGCAAGAATCGGCGAGGGATGAGGACGCGATGGCGCTGTTGACAAGGATGATGTCCCCGCGCGGGAAGGGCGTGGAAGCATGCAGACCCCGGACGCGCGTGTTCGGGTCCAGGATAAACTGGAGCTTGAGCTTGTAGAGGTGGTGCACGAGGAGTTCGGGGGCCTAGAGAGGAAAAGGAACGCAGGATAACGAATTAGATTAGACCGAGTAAAAGTCTCATAAGAAGTTCCAAACGGAAAGTATATTGAACAAAGAAGCATACGTCTCGCATAAGCCTCGCCTCTTCCCCTTCGTTATCCGCCCCGAACTCGCACGGAGACTCGGTCATCTCTAATATCTCCACGAACTTGCGCCTGGGTTGCAAAGGAATCGTGTCTTCCCTTCTTTTAGCAATTGACGTCGAGGCTGTGATTGAAGTGTTGTAGACAGATCCGTTCCAACCAGACGAGACGGGACGACTCGCCCCCTCACACCCGCACGCATTTACATCTCCCCCCGCGCGTCCGCGTTTTTTCTCCGTTCCCGGGTTCGACATTCGACGCCGCCGTTCCGACCTTGACCTCGACCTCACCCGACCCGCGAGCATAGTCCGAAGATGCAGCAGCCGCCCGCGTACATCGACCCCAGCGGCCCACCAATGAAGACCGCCCAGCCTTACCAGCCGCACGTCATGACTCCGGAGCAGCAGAGGGAGCGGAGCAGGAAGATATCCTGGGGTGTTCGGAGAATGGTAGACATTACCTGCTCTCGCTTTTGCTGCGTGATTTTTTACTTTGCTCGCTAGGTCTTGCTAAACATCATCGGCCCCATCGTGGTCTACTACGTGGCCAACATCTGGATCGCAAACATCACCGTCTGCCTCCTCCTCTCCGGTATCCCGCCCTTCATCGACGGCGTCTTGACCATCGTGCAAGCGAGGAAGGTCGACATCCTGAGCTCGACGGTCATCGGGAGCATCATTTTGTCGGTGATATTGACGCTGTTGACGAACGACGCGAGGCTGCTGTTTGTCAAGGACTCGTTCTTGACTGCACTGCTGGGCTTGATGTTCTTGGGGAGCGTGTGCTGTGGGAGGGAGAATCTTATTTGGTGAGCTTTTGTCTTTGGAGAGAGGGCGAGAGACGAGAGAGAGAGGGAAGCAGGGAGAGGAGGTATTGTACTTACAACGGAATTGGACGGGATGGAGTGGGCGATCGATAGGGTGGAGTCGCGGATATTTGTACTGAGGGGGATATATGTATATTCTAAATTAGTTGTGGGAGGATGAATACTAACGCGCCTTACTCCCATAAAAGGATGTACAACCGTCAGTTCAACCCGCCCGAGGCACAGGAAGAGCTGACCGAGCAGTTCAAGAACCCGCACGTCAAGAGGCACACGAACCTGATGTGCTACGTGAGTTTCTGTTCCTTCGCTCATACCATTCTCACACCTTCATTTCCCTGCCCTTCTTCTTCTCACATATTGTTCTCATACTACAGGTCTGGGGTACGGGCCTTCTCCTCGAGGCCATCCTCCGTGTCGTCTTCGTCTTCACCATCCCGATCACCTATATGGCATGGGTCTCGCCCGTCCTCGTGGCGGTCGCCTGCGCCTCCCTTGGGATTTGGAGCTTCCTTTACACCCGCAGCGTGCAGAAGAAGTACAAGGAGGTCGCCACGAGGGAGCCGGTGGAGGTTTAGAGGAGCTGAGGTGCAAGTGGCACGGGAAGAAAGGAGGTGACGGGGGCGAAAATGGAAAGATTGACGATTCTCGAAGTTTATGTTGTGCATTAATATTTTTATGTCTGTTCCGAAATGTTGGACAATGTTTCTGATGGGTCTTCTGTCATATTCCCCTTTGTCTCTTTCTGGTCGTTCTCTTTTTCTTCATGTGTTTCGTTGTTGTTGGAGACTTGGTTGATGTGGATATGTGAATAATGAGGCTGTCCTCTCTTCTTAGCATATATTAACCTGCTTGTTGCTCGTCTGTGTCCTAGTGCTGTATGATGTACTTTTTGTAAGCAAAATCGAAAAAGGCCGTAACTTGTGCTGTAGAAACTTTTCTTGATGCATTAAATAAGGACAGAGAGTTCGGTTCTATTCGGAGCTTTAAAACCCGAAACTGCCAAAATGCACGAAATATGTCTTAGTTCTGTCCGAATTTGAGGATTCCTTCATGTCGTGCTCGTAGAAATCAGGCGCTTCGAATGGCTTGCTCGAGATTTTAAGCCAGACATTCTCGTGAACTTTAATCTTTGGCACCTGTCCACAGGTTCCCACAGCGCATCGTTACATATTAGTACCCGCGCGGTTGCTGGTGCATGAGGTGCAAGCTGTACTGATGCGTGGCAGAGTCTCGCCAGTTGAGATCAGGTATGTCGACTAATTGACACCGAGTTAAACTTCACTCCTACATGGAAGTTCAGTAAAGGCCACCTCCCCTCTGCCTAGTGCGCGCAGTGCCTATTTATTTCATAACGCTAAAACTACACTAGTGCAAGCAACCTGGCAGAACGGACAACCAGGGGAAGAAGAGAATGATTTACCGCCGCTGGCAACCTAGTTGTTCGGGCCGTGTTGCATAGTCGAAGAATCAACTTACAAACCCATGGGCTATAAATAATTCAGGCACATCCACCTGCCAAAGAGCAGCGACCCATCTCGATGGTGGCTTGTAACAAGGCTTGTGCATTCTGTCCAACAAAAATGGTTGCCAAGTACTTCCGGTAAGGAACCTATGCTGCTTCATGAGCGCCGAGCAGACCGCTGATTCAATCGCCGCTTTCCTGCAGGAAGGACCTTTCCGAGGTAACTCCCAACAACCTCGGCCAGCTCCGGGTGCTTTACGAGCACGTGCTGAAAGCGAAAAACCCAGACCGGTTCTACACCGACGCCCTGGATATGGGCGACTTCTCGCGATTTGGTATGTGGTTAGACGTTTGCCAGGACGTGTCGCGCGCGGTTCCACACTCACGTACATGCGTGCCGCGGATTTCGTAGCCATCTTCAACGACATGCCCGTCGGAGCCGTCGTCTGCAAACGGGACCCGGAGGAGAGCCAGACGTCATCGAAGGCCGCCAAGAAGGAGGCCGTGAACGCCAAGGCGCGCATCCATATCGCCACCATGCCGATCCTGGAGCCGTATCGGAATCTGGGCCTTGGTACGTTATTGTTACTTTACGTTTGCTTTCGTTCTTCGACTCATCCGATGTTGACATGACAGCGGAAGACATGCTCGACCACGTCATCGCGACCGCGACGGAGAAGAAGTATGCGGCCGTCTACGTCCGGCTTGACAAGGGTAACGCCGAGGCAGACGTTTACAAGGGGAAGGGGTTCGAGGATCAGGGCGTCGTCGACGGGAAACACGAGCTGCAGCTGGCGATTGGTGGTTGATTCTATATCCGACTATGGAGGTTGACGGGAGCGCCTCCGTTATGTAATAGTAAAATTATATTGCTGTATGGGTTTCGCATTGCATGGGAATCGAATAATTAGCAATCATTGCGACCTTTGATGTAGGGATTTAATTTAAATTTCAGGATTGACCAAAGGGTGGCATACGCCCAACACCTCGACATGTCATTAGAGAATTTGGCAAATAGCTTTCCTCAATTGACCACCGGCGTACATGTGTATCTAGGGGCCGCACGCTCCCCGCAACAACCGAAGCTTAGGGGGTCACCGCGACGCAGTTCACATTCTCCGGAGTCATCGCATAGATAAATAACACAGCCGTGCGCCTCGATCGACCGGGAAATCTTGAACGCGATCAACGCGACACAGACCCAATCCTTACATTTTGTTGTTGGACACGCACGCGAAGATGTGGCGCCTAACCTCATTAGACTCGGCCGGCACGAAGTCCGCGGCGCCAATCGGGCGGTAAGTACTCGATGATGATAAGGTAATGTGCATGTGGACATGCGCTCGGTATCCGTCTTGACCACGCTGCGGCCAAGGTCAATTGAGCCCTCTCTATTCACATAAATAATCGTTCAAGTCTATCAGATGGCGCGTTGAAGTCTGACGCTTGAAGTACTTGATAGCACCTTCGCCTTCTTCCAAGTGGCCCTCTTTCCAATAGTGCTGGTGCTCGTCGGGCCAGAGCGTCGGCGACTGTCGCTGCTCTTGCTGGTCAAGGTGCTTCGCATCGCCGTCCATGTCTTGTACCGTCACCGCACGGAGCCACCTGTGCGGACGCCCACCCAGAGTAAAAAAAAAAACGATCATGGGTGCGTCGACTACGGGATGGACTCCACCAAGCGCTGCAAATACTTCTGCGTTGCAAACCACCGTCCGCCTTGGATCACAGGGATGCGGATCTGCACACCCCAGACAGCGTGAATACTGGCGATGTTAGGAAGAGTCCGTGGGATCCCACGACGAGGAGGTGTGGCCGCATCTGACCCTGCCGACGCTGGTGAAGCGCCCCATTGCACTTCGGTCGGATCTGCGGACGCATCCGCGCGAACGATGATTGATAAATCGGCAATTGATGTGGAAGGTGGCTTGGTTCTCCGACAACATGGCTCGAAAGAAGGAATGGTGCATGTGTAATTTTAAAAACCACACGCAGACCATTACGATGCAGTTCATATATAAACAGAGATTGGGGAAGTGTTATCGACGGATGAAGCGTTTGACGGAAGACATGTAAATTGACGGTTAACGCCGGAATCAATAATTAGGTGTGAAGAACAATGCAACAACTTGGTCTTGCTTAACCCCCTCCCAGGACCTCCTCTAATCCCGGACCGTTTTCCTCCACCCTCCTCGCTCGTAGATGTGTCGGCTTCGGCGGCGGCGTCGGGAACACCAGCGCCCCCTTCCGGTCCTGAATGCTCCTCAGCTTATCCACCACGCTCCTCCCGGCGCCTCCCCTCCCACCTCGCAGGGCGCCAGGTGGGCCCCTCCCGCTGACGCTGCTGACTGACGACGCGCTGTCGCTCATCGCCTGCATACCCGCCGCGAGACCGGAGGCGAAGCCATACGCCCACGCGTTGAAGCCCTCGTCGTCGCACCCTTCGTCGACACCCTCCTCGACCTCCGCCGATTCGCCAACTGGGCCGGCACCCATCCACGGGATCGTTGGAAGCCCCCAACCCCCGCTAGCACTCGCTGACGCTGCGCTAGCGGATGCTCCTCGCGGACGGCCGGACCGCGTAGAGCGGGATCCAAGCGTGCTGCCCCGCCGTTCAACGCCGCACATATCCGCCGGTGTGCCGGGCCGTCCCGAAGCTAGGATGGCGGCGGCCTCGCCCCACGCCCATTTCTCGAACATGTCGTCGTCGGCCTGTGGTGTCAGGTTCGGAGTCCCCGGCGCTTGAACCGGGGGTGATGGGAGATATTGTGTCGAAGTAGTAGGGGGGGGCGGAGGTGCGTCGACCTGAGTGAGAGGGGCCGACCCCCGTGAGGAGTAGGAAGTGGTAGTTGGGATACGCTTTAGGCTTGGGCGCTGGAGAGTGTTCAAAGGGGACGAGCGGAAGGACATTGTAAGAAGGGAGTTGCGCGATTGTTGTGACATGGAGGCTGCTGCTCGAAAACCCTGAAGGAAGAACGTGTCAATGATGTCAAACGAATTGCATAAAGCTGATGAACTCACAGCAGCATGACCGTAAGCCCAGGAGGCAAAGGCGTCGTCATCGATCTCTTCCCCACCCACGAAGTCCTCCCATCCGGCACCAAGACCCTCTCCCTGCTGCGAGCTCCGAATGCTGGATCTTCTCGACGGCGGTGCCGGCGGCAATAGCAGATCCCCAACCGGTACCCGCCTCAATGGTGGCGGCCCGCTTCGGAAATACGAACTTGATGTCGACGCGCTCATCTGTGACGGCGGCCTCGCTACGGAAGGAGCAGGGAGCAAGGGTTCGCTCAACGACGCCGACGTCAATGGTGGCACCAAAGGTCTCTCTGTCCCCGCGACCCTTCTGTACGACGCCGCGGATGGTGGCAGTAATGGCGCTTTAAATGTTCCCGCCCCGAGAAACGGCACTCGAGTGCTCTCCGTAACGCCTGTCCGCCCGGACGAAGCTAATGACACCGCGTCGCCATCCGCTCGCTCGTGCCGCGGCAGCGGCCTGCCGTCGTAGTCAATCGCTCCGTCGTCGCCAAGATTACTAGGGCTATACGCTGTCCTGTCGCTGCTCGCCCTCACGGCGACCATCGCAAGCGGCGGTGGCCCTGCGTCGGTGGCCATGCCGGACATCTCGCCGACGCGCCTCCTTATCAAGCCGGCCTGAGACGACGTTGACGAGACCGAGATGGCGCCAGCGCTCTCCCTCCGTCCCTCGACCTTGAAGCCTGCCCATCGCCCGCGCTTGGTTAATCTCCCCCGAAAAATCTTCCGCGGCTTGCCGTCGCGTTTTCGGACCATGAACAAACCGACCGCGCCGAAAGCCACGACACCGATCGCGGCGAGGGATGAAAAGGTCGCAACCTTCGGCCAGAAGGTCGGGTTGCTCCCGGGAGGCGGCGGCGGCATTCCGTCGCGTTGTGGATTCGGCCCGGTGGCGTTCAATGCCATAAATGCCTTGCCGGGCACCCAGTTGCTGCTATCGATCCATTTGCCCGTTGACGGTGTAGTCGCGTTGGAGCACAGGACGAAGAGATTCCTGTTGATGCTGGTGCCAAAGTTAAGGCCGCCCCAAACAACCATGTCGCCGTCCACTATCTCGCTGGCCGGGTACGCCCTACTCGATGGGCTGTAGGTTTCGTTCTTCGTCTCGACGAGGGTCCAGTGGAGATCGGGAAGGTAGGTAGTGTTGAGGTAATAAGTGGTGTTGAAAAAGACCCCGGTCTGCGGATCCCATCCACCGAAAAGCATCATCCGACCGTTCTTTTGGTCGGTGGATAATCGGGCGCCGTCGCGGAGACTGGGAATGTTATAATCCCCAGGTCTGCAAAAGAAAAGGCGGCGTCAGCGAGGTTAAATGACGGAGAACTGAAACATGTCTCTTACTTATTGACGACCTTGCTCGCAACAAAAACCAACGCGGCCGTGTCGAATACGGAGCAGCCGCCCGTCGGGTTAGGGTTCGATGGCAGGTCTCTTCCAAAGCAAATGACAAAAAAGTTTCCGTAAATGTCCGCCGCGGTCGCAATGATGCCCTTCGGATTATAGACGTTTCGCGAATCGGGGGTGATCGTCGTCCATGCGCGAGTATTAAGGTCCAAAATATGCATGTTGATATCAAGCCCCGCGTTCGCTCCAATCGTGGTCGGGACTGCCGCTGGTAGACCCGCCTTCATGAGAGATGCCCCCGTCATGCCTCCAAATACGAATAGCCTGTAATAAACGCATAAAAAGATTACTTCCGCATTTGTACTATAAACCAAGACTCACTTGTTGCCCACGTGGTCAAAGGCAGACGCATGATGGTACCGCAGTGCCGGAATCTGCCCCGTGGTCCGAAGGTGGGTGTACGTGAAGCTCTTAACGTCCAAAATGCTCGCGTCGAATGGGCTAAGCTGGAGTCCCGGCACATCCCGGGTCGCCCCAAACGTTACAACGATCTGGTTGGGGCTAATACTGACAGCCGCGTGCCCGAACAGGTTGATGGTCGAATTCGCCGACAAGTCCGGGTTGTAGAACCATCCCAGCTGGCCGCCGCCCCCGGACGCCGACGTCGCGTTCGTCGCGTTTGCCGAGGTGAGAAAACGGATCCCGGAAAGAGCGCCAGCATTCGCGGCGGGGTCTGAGCTCGCCGGGTCAAGCGCCGGGCCCGGAGCGCCAAGTGCCCAACCAGAGTCCGTCAGATCTGGCCCGCCGTCGGCAGCGACGTGCTGGCCGCCGATGAGAACGAAGGCGGCAATGGCAGGCATCCACGTCAGCGTCATGTTCGCCAGGACTGGGATCGCGGGCTGGGGCATGAGTGGCGCCGCTGCTTCGGTAGGGACGGGGTCGGGAAGGTAGTTGTAGCTGCTGTCTGTCTCGGTGACGAAGACCACCTGTGTGAAGGCATCAAAAGACTCGACGGTGGGAGTGGCGGTCTCGGCAGGCATCATAGACGTTGCAAGCGGGACGGCGAAAGCCGAGGAGCCCCCCGGGTCCACGGTCAGAATGTCCGATGATTGCGGCATAGCATCCCTTGGGTCGAGAGGGGATGAGGGCCTCGCGGCGACGAGGTTGACGGCAGTGATGATAAGCGCAGCAAAGGCGACCGCCCGGTTCCGGCCTTCATTCCGGACGACCATCATGCCCTATTCCTTCGGCGTGGCGGCCTAGAGAACAGCGATGCAACAGCAGCGACCGTCGGAAGGGTGTTCTGCGTGCCGCAACGCTGGCCTTAACGTTGTGTGTTACTGAATGCAAATGATCCCGCAACGCCAACTTGACACCCGAGGTTGTGCAAGCCGTTGTCGCCCATTCATTGTGAAAGTCTCTTCAACAGCGCCCGCGATGGTAAGGCGTATATCTCGTAGCTACTAGGATGCCGCTACCAACGTAAGACCCTAAACGTGGGCCGACGTCGCCTGAGGTGACCAGAGCAGGTGGTTGAAGTCGAGGACGATAGAAGTCGGTATGATGATGAGCGATGATTAGGCAAGAAGTGATGAGTGCCAGCTACATGATTCAGGCGTAAGCACTTCCTTCTGTAGCAAAATCAAACTGCGATTTGTTTACAGCTTTACAAAGGCGTCCGTCCTAATCCATCCGAAGGCAGTCAGACTCACCAGGTAATAATTTTGTTCACAATAAACCATGACATGAAAGCTATTAATTGAACTGCCTCGACTTTCTCCTTTCTCTTCGTTCAACGAGAGTGTGGTTTAACGAGCGCGAGCGCCGGACCCACGGTCCACTCTTAACCTCTCTTCAATTGGGCCGTCAATGGTTGGTCGACGTAGGGTTTGGTCATGATAGTCGTGACCTGACGTCCTTACCGCCATGGCATCCACTCGGAAGCCGGACTGGAATTGCCTTTTTACGTGGTCGAGCAGGGGATCGACGGCGGTGGCGTGTGTCTGGCAAGATGCAACTATTAACCCAAATATTGTTGCGATGAGCCAAATCAACCTCGCTTCACTATCATACGGCAAGATGGGACCTTACGAAGATGATCTAGATGGTAGCGATGTCCCGAATAAATTCGCTTTACTATCACAGCATCTCGTTTACCGATGAGTATAAGACCGATACGAGTAGTCAGGTGGCACCGAAGCTGATGATACAGAGAGACGTGAAGTGCATGTTTATTAATAAATGAGTAACGTCAGATGAACCAATTGCCGCCATATCATAAATCCTCGTCAAGTAGATAGTGAGAGGAGGTCGAGTGCTAACTAAGCCCTGTTAAGGGTTTATGGTGATTGATGAGGTTTTGCGGTAGCAAATGGATGTCGGTAGCGATGCCAACAAAGGAACAAAACAGTGCCTACAATAAAATCACACATAGAAACCTGTTCTTAGAGATCGTTCTCAAACCCTCCTCTGTCTCCATAGCCCTGCCTAGATCCCGGCGGCTGGCCGTAGCCGTTGTTGATCTTGGGGAACGAGATTGTGCCATTCCCGTGGCCGCCACCTCCCTTCTTCCCACCCTTACTGATCATCCCGGTGTTCCCACCCCCCTGACCCGCGTTTGACCCGTACCCGCCGCCACTCACCATCGGGTAGTTGGACCCACTCACAACCCCGACCATCCCATGGCCTCCCGCGTGGCTGCCTACGTAGCCGTTCCCGTTCCCACCGTTCCCACCATTTCCACCGCCGCCACCCACTCCGCCGCCGTTCACGCCGGCGTTCTGACCGCCCCCGCCGTTGCCGCTCACCATGCCCATTCCCATCCCCATGCCGATGTTCATGCCCATCCCC